>JAOYSI010026762.1:0-16943 GCA_025775065.1 Hiodon alosoides
GTGTGTGTGTGTGTGTGTGTGTGTGTGTGTGTGTGTGTGTGTGTGTGTGTGTGTGTGTGTGTGTGTGTGTGTACGGGTATCATGCAGTCCAGAGTCACCACACCTAAAGAATCCAGTACTTTGCCATAGAAAAGAATCCAGTATTTAGCTTCTCATGTAACCATAAATTCACAATGATATTGTGTTGGTATAGGTTTACATTATTCTCCCATAGTGTTTTCCTATGTCTTGTTCTCATTTGTGCGAATATATGCCAGTGGTCTGGTTGTTAATGACTTTTTTCCGGCCAAATTTGTACGGTTAACAAGGTGTTCATCATCATTATGCGGCACCTTGACCTTGGGTGGTTTTGTGTAAAGGTTGAGAAACGCCGCGTCCCCGTTCAGGTTTCGCCGGGGGGCGGCTGGGCGGTGGGGTAAATGACGTAGGCCCGGGTTTCGGCCTCCGCAGTGCACCGGAGTGCAGTCGAGGCGGTGTAAGAGAGGTGGAGCGGCAGCGAAGTCTCATTAGCTGCCAAAGCCGGTGGCTGGATCAGATCAGACTCTGCGTTGTATTTTATGAGACGTTTAAGCCATTAGCTAAACTTTGACCAGATCCGGGGCGTTCTACATGTGCTCAATCCAGGGTCCTTAAAGGCTGATTCTCATTTCCCTTCAGTGTTCGGGGTATTTTGTTGTGCTGTCTAATTCACCTTCACGTCAGCTTTAAAGGAACTTTTAAAGCCTGCCGGCTCACAGCTTTTATTGTGTTTGCGATGAAGTGAAAATGTAACTTCACAGTTACAAAGCAGTTTTAAGCGATCTGTCTATAGATCACTAGAACCCCTTGTGTGCCTAAGACTCACTCTATCCCACTTGGATATGTTGTGTTTTTTTAATTTTATTTTTCTCACTGCGCCTGAAATGATGAATCACGCAGCAGCTTTAGAGAGGGTATATTCTGGTCACGTCCCTGGGGGGAGGGCTTCTAAAACCAGCATGCTATTTCCATTAAAGGTGGCCCAGTACTGCCAGGGCTGTCTTTGCAAATCTTTGGTGTTTGGTGGCTTCACGTTCTCCTTGCTGTGAAGGCCAGTTCTCCCAGACTGAGCCTCATGCAAGCCGGTCTTTAGTGTCTACTTGCATATTCAGTGAATGCAGCAAAAGGAGAGGGGAAAAAAAAGAAGAATCATTCCCTCCTCATTGAAGAGTAGCAGCGGTGGCAACAGCGTCATAGTCGTTACTTATCAATGGACTGGTGCCCCCTAGTGGCAAGCTTCGGTTTTTTTTATTCCAGGAAAAAAAAAAAAAAAAAAAAACTTTTTTTACATTTTATTTTTGCTGCACTTGTAATGTATCTGTATTTAGACTTGGTGTTTTCAAAGTGCATTCTGACGATTCATTGAAAAAAATCTGTGTAAGTAAATGATTACACTACACAGGGCTTGGGTTGCATTCATTTGGGCTTTAGCAGTGCTTGGTATCTTTTTTCAATGGGCCTGGCTCATAGTGCTCCTTGAATTAAGCTTCGAAACCTCACTATGAAGGTTTTAAAGAGCAAGCTAATAATGGATAATAAACCACGTAGCTCACTCTGCCCTCTGATGTCAGGTAAGTGCAACTGCATTTGGAACAGTGGAGTGTATGTCCTTCGACCGATCAGGTGAAATGACAGGTTTTTAAACAGGTTTTTAAACTTCCAGCTTCAGCCATGCGTTCCTCACCTCAGGGAATGTCTGGTTTCAGTGCTGAGAGTTACTGGTGACATTATCAGCGATCGTGAATGTGATTGTGTCTTTCACCTTTTCAGATCCCAAATGGCTGTCTACGAACCTAGGCATTCTGACATGCATCGAGTGCTCCGGGATCCACAGGGAGATGGGGGTTCACATCTCGCGAATCCAGTCCTTGGAGCTAGATAAATTAGGAACTTCTGAACTCTTGGTGAGTCAAAATCCTTTTACGCCCTGGAATGCAGATAGTGTGAAAAAATCCAAAGTTTCACCGTTGGCGAGTTAATCTGGTGGGTGACCTTGATGCCAATGGTGATCCCAACTTTAGCAGTGGCATGCTTTGCAATTTTGCTACTATCATCAGGCCTTCATAAATTACTTATTTTTAAAAAGTAAAAAAAATTGACTTACAAATTAAAAGACAACCCAACCAGTCATTTGAAAGCTACCTTTCTGTAGTTTCAGTTTAAAGACTGGTGTGCCACCACACCACAATTAATGTGTCAGAGTTTAAAGACAGTACTTAAAATATATTAACAGATTAACGGTAAAATGTACACTTAAAGTTAGGCAAATACTTGTTTAAATGTTTAGTATTTTGCAACCCTAGGTTGAATAGCATATTCTTCAGACGGGTTTTTCCTCTTCCTGTGTCCTTCGCAGCTGGCCAAGAATGTAGGAAATAGCAGTTTTAACGACATTCTGGAGGGGAACCTTCCCAACCCCTCTCTTAAGCCTACTCCATCCAGTGACATGTGAGTATTGTTTAACAACTGCTTCCCCAGGCAGTGTCAAGTTGTTGGCGAGAGGCGACCAGAGTTATCGCCTGATTAAAATTTATGCAGATTAGTGTCAGCTGTGGTTCCTCAGAAATGATCCTCTGAAGTATTTCAGTGTGCCTTCAGGGTGGGACTCTGTTTGGCTCGTACTAAATATGTCCAACCAAACACGTTTACTGGGTTTTTCAGAGAAGGGCCCTAGGCTTTGACACTGTCTGGTTGTTGAGACTGATTGGAGGCTGTGATGAGGAGACATTAACCCCCCCCCCCCAACCCCCTGTAAACGCCCCTGGCCTACTTCAGGACCGTGCGGAAGGAGTTCATCAACGCCAAGTACGTGGATCACAAGTTTGCGCGGAAGACGTGCTCCTCGGCTGCTGAGAAGATGAGCGAGCTCTGTGAAGCCGTCAGGTCCAGGGACCTGCTCGCGCTGATCCAGGTGTATGCGGAGGGGGTGGAGCTGATGGAGCCGTTGCCTGAGGTGGGGCAGGTGAGGCACTTTGTAAGCACCGCCCCTCGTGGTTATGGACTGGGGGTACAGGGGTGATGAGTGATGAGTCATGGGGGAGGCACTTTGTAAGCACCGCCCCTCGTGGTTATGGACTGGGGGTACAGGGGTGATGAGCGATGAGTCATGGGTCGTATGAACAAAGAGGCAGGGCTGTGGAGTCATGGGGGAGGTACTTTGAACTGAACTGGGGGCGTGTCAGTGAAGTCGGGACTGTTAATATATGGAATGGGGGCGGGGCCTCCTCCCTGCTCGGTGACGCCATTCATTAGCGGTCACCGACTATTTGGCTGGACACAGTGTGTTGTTTTTGCCCCTGCAGGAGCCGGGAGAGACTGCGCTTCACTTCTCTGTTCGGACCGCAGACCAGACCTCGCTGCACCTGGTGGACTTCCTCGTGCAGAACAGGTACACGTCTGCGACAGCCAATCACGGTGCACAGGGGTTGCGTGTAGTGAGTTTTATGATTGGTTCTCATATTCTGCTAGTTCTGGAGTGAGACAGAAATCAGTTCCCTGTTGAAAGTATTTTTTTTCTTTCCCTCGATTGAACCGGAAATGAGAAATTGTCTTATCCAACGGCATCTGTGTACGGGGGACTGAGAAGTGAAATTGAAGTGAACAAATAAACCATTATTGGGCTAATAAATCACCCATTTCGTATTTACATTGCACCCATTTTTACAGCTCGATATTTACTCAAGCAGTTCAGGAGTCCCACCTCCGTTTCGAACTTGCAGCGTTCTGGTCATAACCAGAAGTACAGGCTTCGAACCTTTAGATTAGGGTGGGGAGAAAATGTGTGAGGTCGGGTTTTCCCAGGAGCAGCCCATGTGCAGAAACCACACCTCAGGGCGTTACGCTGAAAAGACGCTTTAAAGGGGGGGAATCTGTGCTCCGTGCGAAGGCAGCGGGCCTGGCGTATAAGGGTGGTGGAGAATTGGCAAACGGTTGCATTGTGACCGCCTGGTCTGCTGGAGACCTGGGGCGTGGGTAACTAGACAGGGTGTTTTGGGTTTACCCGTAGACTGTTCTGTCTGAAAGTCTGAATAACTCATTCTGATACCTAATGGAGTGAGAGCCGAAGTACTCTAACAACCGCAGAAGAGTAAGACTTCATCACTGATTCTCCCTAGGCTCTGGTAGGTTAGTTAGGTTACTTTGGCGTATGATAGCTAATGAGCCGCTTCACTGGGCCTGTTAGAGGATGAGAGCGGCAGGCTTTTTGTGTTGCTTTTCCTCCCATGTTGTGCTAGAGATGATTTCCCCGCTACGCCTCTCAAGGGCTAATTTACAGTCGGTACCAACCTCCGCCATTGCCAGCGCTGCCATTCATTATAGTACGTTTGCGACTGCTTTGCAGAAGTAATTATAAATGTAAACTGATTTAGAGCTGGTTGTGTCTTTGGGTAAGTTAATTCTAGCGTTAGTTAACCACTGACCCTGAAACTAAAGCAATGAAACAGAAGAAAGCGTTATTTTGGGGACAAATTAAATGAACCAGATTAAATTTAGCTAGCTTCATCTGCTAGCTGGTCGTTTCGTCAGCCTGTTGTTTTAGGATAGAGAAAGTGCTGAGTTAACAGCTGGCTGGGTAGGCCTGGTTTACTGTGGCCGGCATGTATCAGACATTGAAATCCCTTGTTTTATTACAATGCTGTACAGCCTAATATCTTCACAAATAAATACAACTGCGACTATCATTTCTGTGCATTGTCAGCTGGGGAAGGAGGATATTGACTCAGGGAGGCACAGTATCATAGGGTCGATGCAGTATCATAGAAAATGATGTTTCTGTATGAGTATATTGGCCTTTTAGTGATTCCCTGTCCTATTCCCTCCAGGGCCAGAGTGGGCCTGGGTTTCTCTTCCTTATTTAACGTTATTGAAGTGCTTATTTAACGTTATTGAAGCATTCCTGTTTATTGCAAAACAAAGCCGTTTGCAGTTTGTTGCTTGTCAAAAGGCGTGCTGACGAAAGCCTGAAAGATCGATCCTGGCACCTAAGAACCAGAGTTGGCCCTGTGTGCCACAGAAACCACATATTGAAATGTATAGATGAAGAATTATTTTGGTTGAATAAGTAGATAAAAACTTTGTTTGCTTTCGAACAGATACAAATTATGTTCTGAGTGCCCTGTTTTGCACACGAATAGAGCTGATCTGGACATTCCGTTTCTAAACTTGCTCTGTGCTGAAATGGGTCCATAATAAAGAACACAGTTGCCCTTGAGCCTACTTAATCAGAACCCTTGCCTATACTGTTTCATCACCAACACATGGCAGGCTGTGCGCTACGCTGTGTATCTGCAAAGCATGCGCCTTTATTCCAAACATAGTATTATGTTGCTCAGATTTCAAAGAATAATGAAGTGCAAGAATGCTGTTTTAATAACTCCGTAGTTCTGCAGTCCTGAGTCTACTCTTTCAACGTGCCCAGAACCCGTCGCTCAACTGTTAGCGGAGAGGTTTTTTCCGACAGCGGGAAACCCGACCGGGCCCCCTCACCCTGTGTGTCTCCCCTCTCCCCTGTGCAGTGGCAATCTGGACAAGCAGACCGAAAGGGGGAACACGGCGCTGCACTACTGCTGTCTGTCTGAGAAACACGAGTGTCTCAAGCTGCTCCTGAGGGGCAAGCCGGCCACCGACATTGGTGAGTCCCCCCGTCAGTCACCCCCGAGAAGCGCACGCCCACTCCTGTCTCTGCGTCTTGCCGTCTCCGAGTGTCAGCGCTGACGGCTCGGCGATGCGCTGCGCCGGGGAAGCGTATAAAAATGGTTGTGAAGTTGAGGCCGGACACCTCAGACGTGATCTCTGAGGCGGAGCTGCTGAAATGGTTCACATCAGTTCCCTGTGTACATCCATACCAAGCCGTGATCTTGCTTGTTCCTCCAGTCAACCAGAGTGGCGAGACGGCGCTGGACGTGGCCAGGAGGCTGAGGAACCCCCAGTGCGAGGAGCCGGTAAGAAACAGCCCGCTAAGTGGCTCTGTGGCCTTCTGTCCAATAAGGTGGATTTGTGGGTTCAGAAAATCCTGCATGCAGGATTTCATTAATTGTACTAAACAACATATGCTTTTGAGCAATGAAAATGCGTCTGCCACCATATGGCATATGGGAGGGAAAACATTTTGTCAGTAAAAAAGTGCTTTATTTAACAAAAAGCCCTGAGCTTTCCTGAATTTAATGTGAGCTGTAGATTAGGTGTATTAATCACGCACCTCGGTGAGCTGGCATGACAGCATCCCACCTGCCAGATTAAAAGGAGCGCTTCATTAATTTCATGGAACAGCACCTGTTTTGACCACTAGGTGGCAGCAGCTAAACTGCTCACCAGCAACACAGGCACGCGGTGAGACCTCCAGCGTACAAGGCTGGTGTAGTTGATAAATGAGTGTAATTTACGCTCGCAGCAGGCAGCAGTTGCTAGGGCCATTCGGCGATTGCAATCAACTGGGCTTTCTACCGAGTCACGTGCCGTAGCTGATGGCCGAGTGCTGAACACTGTCACCGTCCGGTCCTCACTGCCATACAGAGCCTTTTATTCCCGCGGCCTGAGTCTCATGTCAACCAGACTTTATAATGTTTCGGAAGTAAGTGAAACGTCGCGAGTTTCATGATGTCAAGTGTGACACCTGATTTTGCGGACGTGCACATCTCCCTTTTCAGACTTTCTTACGGGCGTATGAAAGTGAAGCTCTTTTCGATTCTAAGGGCGTAAGAAAGTAAAGCTCTTTTCGATTCCACGGGTGTATAAAAGTAAAGCTCTTTTCGATTCTAAGGGCGTAAGAAAGTGAAGCTCTTTTCGATTCTGAGGGGGTAAGAAAGTAAAGCTGTTTCGGTTTCATGAAAGTGTTAAAAAGCAGGTGTGGTAAGGGAAGGATCAACTTTAAACTCAAGAGTAGTCAGTGATGGCTTGTGTTGTTTTTTTAGCGTAGCGCATCCTCTGTATCCTGGTTAGGCCCACCGTAACGATCTCCCCTCCCCTCCCCTCCCGCAGCTGCTGCAGGCCGCCGCCGGCAGGTTCAACCCCCACGTTCACGTGGAGTACGAGTGGAACCTGCGCCTGGAGGAGATCGACGAGAGCGATGACGACCTGGATGACAAGGTCAGAGCAGCCCGCCCGCAATCGCAGCCTAAATGTGTGGGACTTAGCTTAGCTTAGCCGATGTCCCGGGACACCAGGGTTTACAATGCACTTGTCCCTCGCCCAGACAGCGCCCAGGCACCTCTCCACCCAGAAAACCAGTATGCCCCTCGAAAAACCTTGTTCCCTTCCACATTGATCAACCACTCGTTCAGAAAATCATGCAATTGAAACCGAAATATATGATCGTTACAGCTATTAAAACATTTTATGGGAAAAAAATCTTTACACACTGTTTGTGTTTAACGTTTGAAAGCTTATTTTTTGGTTCTTTCATGTCAGGGACCCTGGAATGCAGCCAGCCGTCCTGTTTTAGTCAACAGATATATTTTTTTTAATTACTTCGCCCCATTAATGGACCTTTAGGCCTGCCTGAGATTAGCCTGCTGCGTATAAAGCCTTTTCATGCCCTCCCCACATATTTACAGAGTAGTTAATTGTTTCCGCTGTGACGGTGTGCTCTGTGGCAAGATCTGAAACCAGAACAGAACAGAAGTATTCCCATTGAATTTGTCATTGCTTTGCTGATTCACCCACAGCACCGTAACGGAGTTATGCAACCTGCTTATTTTTTAAATTTCAATGTGTCCGCCCATGTGTCTGACTGCAGGAATCGCAGACAGTTCGTCAGCTTGCTATTCCAGGCTAATGAACCTCCTCCAATGTGGCGAGGTAAAGGAAAAGGCGCCATGTGTCGTACCACTCACAGCTCACCCGTCTCTGTCCCCGCCCCCCCTACCCTCTGTCCCTGCCCCCATGCAGCCCAGCCCCATTAAGAAGGAGCGCTCCCCGCGGCCCCAGAGCTTCTGCCACTCGTCCAGCCTGTCCTCCCAGGACAAGCTGTCTCTGCCCGGATACGTGGGCCAGCGGGACAAGCAGCGCCTCTCCTACGGGGCCTTCACCAGCCACATGTACAGCGTCTCCACGGACTCGTCCACCTCGCCCGTCATCGACGCTCCCCCGCTGCCGCCTAGGAATGTGGGCAAAGGTAACCGCGGCGCGGGGGGACTTGGTTTGGGCGAACGCGAACGCCGCGTCCCGCCGGATCTGCAGGGGTTTGATCTCTTAAGGCTAAGCCGTGTGTAGCATCTGCTCAGTCACGTTTATTTGCCTTAACGAGAGCTCCTGCGTGGCTTCTGTTCCCCTGCGAGTTGGGCAATGATGTTAAATCTTTTTTATTCTCTTCTCTTCTCTGCTAATCTGTCCTCCTGTTCTCTTCTTATCTGTCCTAATGAGTTCTTAAAAAACTAAACGCAGTGAACGTGCTCAGTAGTTACAGGCAAAGATTGCCTGCTGAACAAAGTAAAGGAGAATACGTTTAGCTTTAGAAATGAAGTTTTCCAAAGCAGTTTCCAGGACATATAGGCCGTTGTTTAGACGTTTTTCTGATGCTGACACATAAAG
Organism: Hiodon alosoides; assembly: GCA_025775065.1. Classification (NCBI taxonomy): domain Eukaryota; kingdom Metazoa; phylum Chordata; class Actinopteri; order Hiodontiformes; family Hiodontidae; genus Hiodon; species Hiodon alosoides. The sequence goes on from JAOYSI010026762.1 coordinate 8,548, forward strand.
AAACGGATCGCACAGGGCGCTAAAGATAACAAGGCAGTCATCCACACGTAACGCCTCGGACTACTTAGGGCACTATTAAATCTCTGCCCCGTCCCAAAGGGGAAAATCCTGCTGTCGCTGTTGTCAAACCAGTTTTCTGATTTTGGAAACGGTGGGAGATGCACCCCCCCCGAGCAGAATGGGCCGGTGCCGTGTGAACTCTGCCCCTGTCCTGCAGCGCTGACGCCGTTAAGCCTGTGTGCTCAGGCTACCTTGGTGTGCTCAGACTACGTCGGTGTGTTCAGGTGTGCTCAGACTACGTAGGTATGCTCAGGTGTGCTCAGACTACGTAGGTGGGCTCAGGTGTGCTCAGACTACGTAGGTATGCTCAGGTTACGTAGGTGTGCTCAGACTACATCGGTGTGTTCAGGTGTGCTCAGGTTACGTAGGTGTGTTCAGACTACATCGGTGTGTTCAGGTGTGCTCAGGTTACGTAGGTGTGTTCAGGCCATGCTTAGGCTACGCTGGGTTACTAGTGCAGCGAGGCAGTCATCCCGAAAATGAAGGCGAACGCTCACTCTCCGCGTAGAGTCAGGTGCTGATTGTGTTTCGTAGGACCTCTCAAACAGTCCTGAGGGCGGTCACAGGTCAGACCGGTACATCGTTGGACCAGCCCCAGGCGTGCCCGAGCTCTCATTCAGTGAATTTCCGCTTTCTCTCCTCTCACAGCCCCACTTCTGGCTTTTACCGGATCTCCGACGTCACACTACGCCACTCTGGCTGGTATCCGACCATGCATGAGCAGTGAATATAACTTTACTTATAACCCCCCTCGCTCTCCCACTCTATCCCCCCTGTGAACGTGCGGTCCACCCTCTCTCACCTGGCTGAGCTCTCTATTACCTGTGTCTAAAATTTGGCACTAACACACACACGCACCAACACACACAGAGACGTTACAATGCCTTAGAGTTTCGTGAGGAAGTATACCTGGCCGTATATACCTATACCTATACCTGTTCCTGCAGCTTCATTCAGACCCCTGTTAAACATTCCACAACCTGGCATCCTCCTCGTCTTCGTCCTCGTTTTAAGTTCTGTGCTGTTTGGTTCGTATGGTCTCATGTTGTTGTTTATAGAGATCCAGTCTATTACCCGCTGCTAGTGCTAGACGCTTCTCCAGTATAGCGGCAGGCTTGATACCGTGTTGAGATTGCCAGACGGGTTACGCACCCACAAGAGTGGACGACCTTGGCAGATTGGCTTTTGATATACGGCCAATCCAGTCTTCTGCACCTTTTTGTGTGCTGGTTTTGGTTTGCTGACATGCTGTTTTTCGTGTTGGTGCGTGTAGCGTAGCCTGTGAGTTTGTACGGTTTAAACAAAACTTCCACCGCATCTCAGGCTGGGTGGGTGGAGCCCGAGATCCTTTCAAATTATCGTTGTGAAAACGTGAGTTCAGATTGAGTCTTTAAAAATATATATATAGTCTTTACTAGGACAGCTTTTGGATTACGCTGCCGAGAAGTGTTTCCCGACTGCATCTCGCCACCGCATCCGTCAGCTCCACCCGTTTTTCTGTTTCTGTCCTGCTCCATTTCCATTGTCCTTCTTTTCTGTTGATATTTTATTGATTTCTGGGTCGGAGCGGTATTTAATACAAAGGGGTTGCGGTGCTAGCACCCGACCGGTTACCCCCTAACCCTCTGTCCACAGATGAGGCCTGGAGCCTGCCCCCCTCCCTGGAGGGGGGGGCGGCGTCCTTGGGTCCCACGTCAGTGGGTGGTCATCCCGCATGCTGTCCAGTTACAGCCTGTGTGTTTCGTCTGTGACTCTTCTAGCGCCCTCCGCTGGCCCTCCTTCCTCTCTCCCTCTGGGCTCACAGCCCACGGGAGGCAGCTCCACCTTGTCCAAGAAGAGGCCTCCGCCCCCTCCCCCCGGGCACAAGCGCACCCTGTCAGACCCGCCCAGCCCTCTACCTCACGGCCCACCGAACAAAGGTGCTGTCCCTTGGGGTGAGAAAAATCCGTCAAATAGCAACAAACAGACAAACAATGACAAAAGGGTGTGAGAGGATTCCCCCTCCCCGCGCACGGCATGTAGATGGGGGGATGTCCTGCAGTGTTTACCCCCTACCTCACCTGCTTCCACTCGGACTGCTGGTGTGGACAGGACAGCTCCCTGCCTTTTATTAACCTCCTACATGTTTTATTTGTTGTCCTCCACTGATCCTGGGGGTTGTTTTTAAAAGATGCTCTGTCATTTTTAGTTTTTATTTTCTATTTTGTTCCTCTGGCATCTATAAAAATAACTTGCACCCCAGAGATATTTAAAACAAACAGCACAATTTTCACCCTGTACGAGTTGCCTCTTCATTCCTTACGAGATGCTGAGCAAAAAAGATAAAAATCTGGCTACAATGTCATGTAGACAGCAGGTAGAACAGCACTACAGGGCTTGTAGACAGCAGGTAGAACAGCACTACAGGGCTTGTAGACAGCGGGTAGAACAGCACTACAGGGCTTGTAGACAGCAGGTAGAACACCATTACAGGGCTTGTAGGCTTGTAGACAGCAGGTAGAACAGCACTACAGGGTTTGTGGACAGCAGGTAGAACAGCACCACAGGGCTTGTAGACAGCAGGTAGAACAGCACTACAGGGCTTGTAGGCTTGTAGACAGCGGGTAGAACAGCACTACAGGGCTTGTAGGCTTGTAGACAGCGGGTAGAACAGCACTACAGGGCTTGTAGACAGCAGGTAGAACAGCACTACAGGGCTTGTAGACAGCAGGTAGAACAGCATTACAGGGCTTGTAGGCTTGTAGACAGCAGGTAGAACAGCACTACAGGGTTTGTAGACAGCAGGCAGAACAGCACTACAGGGCTTGTAGACAGCGGGTAGAACAGCACTACAGGGCTTGTAGACAGCAGGTAGAACAGCACTACAGGGCTTGTAGACAGCAGGTAGAACAGCACTACAGGGCTCGTAGACAGCGGGTAGAACAGCACTACAGGGCTTGTAGACAGCAGGTAGAACAGCACTACAGGGCTTGTAGACAGCGGGTAGAACAGCACTACGGGACTTGTTGGTGTTTACCCTCGAGGGGAAGTACTGAACATAATTTCCTCATTTACATATCCGGCTGCATAATTGGGGAAAAAAAGTTACTTTGGGTAGTAAAATCGACCTAGGAAATAATCTTGTGATAGCGTGTGATGTAATAATACGGAGCGACATGGATGTTGGGTGGAGTAATATGTTGCTTTTGTTGGTTTCCTTGCTTTTTGCTTTGATCACAGTTCTTGTGCTAGTCTCCATGCAGGCCTTTTATTAAAAGCACCAGTGTTGGTGTGAATATGCTTAAATGTAGGAGATAGGAGGAAAGTGTATCGGAATAGTTCAACAACCCACATCCGCCTTCAGAGGCTATGACACGCAGGGAACTCTGGAAATCCTCAAAACCTAGCTGTCATGTCTGTGTAGTTGGTAGAACCTTCCCTGGGTCCAAACCTACAGTGAGTCAATGCTGAAAAGTCACCTGATCTGACACACATATCTAGGTTTTCATGTAGTCACAAGACACTGTGGTAAAAAGCTAGTTGCACAAATAAAAGTGAAGATTTTGCATTACTCTAGCTAACCCTTGATGTGACATCATCCCAACCCGTAGATGATTCAACGCTACAGTATGCCCCACATTAGCTGTCTAAGTGCCCACCAAATCACCCAAACCAAAGCCAACTACAACAGCCATCACCCAATCGCTCTCAGAGTAGATTTTTATCTTTATTAATAATAACTTTTACAATAATGAGTCTATTAATAAGCGAGATTAGCTGATCACGTGACAGGAAGTCTGGAGAAGCGTGTCTGCAGGCCTGATCTTGGCAGCTTGGCACTTGTGTGTGGCTGTGTCCAGCAGATCTCCTGATGGCAGGCCGAGGTCGAACAGGGTCATTGGTCACGGATCTCAGCTAATGGACAGCTCAGCGTGCCATTTGCCTGCGTTCAACCTCACCCGTATTGTTAACCCATAGCATGCGCTGTATTTATTTTAGAAATCTCCCGGTCTTCACTCCGTAAGTATTCAGGCCTGTGTTGTTGTTGTTGTTTTTGTTGTCGTGCTGTTTAAAGTGTCGATGCATGGAAATGCTTGGATGCCTGCAGTCTACGTGAGGGGTTTGTGTCGGGACTCGAGCTCGTGTTTTAGCTTTTACGGACGGGCAGGTTTCTGTTCGCATCTGGGGTGTTGACTTGACAGCGGGGCACACCGCAGGAGTTACTGCCCCTGTCAGGTGTCCACTGGGCGCGGGTAGGATTCAAGCGCTCTGTAAATGTGGCCCCTTACAGGAAACGACTCCACTCCCCCTCCTGCGCACAGGACGTCTGCGAACAAGTTTGAGGGCATTCCACAGCAGCAAAGGTAGGTTGGGACCCACCAACCACAGGGCTCCGTGTTGCAGCTAGCAGAAGGGACATCGGCCCAAGCGACACCGGTGCTGGACGTTAGAAGGGCTTGGAGATGTCCCCTGCATCTGTTCATTCTGCCCCATGTTTGTTCCATAAAACTCTTTTTATCCTATGAACATCCGTCGATTGTGAACTTCTCGATAATTATTTTTTCAGCTCTAATACGAGTAATACAAAGTCTACACTTGGTCCACGAGTTCTTCCCAAACTACCTCAAAAAGGTATGTAATTTCACTGTCTGTGATATTTATGTTTAGCAAATAATAATGCGGATTTAGGGAAATCATTTATAAACATTTGGTGAAGGAACAAAGTGACATGCAATTTAGAAAACATGCAATTGAAAATAAATGACAATGTCGTGTTGTGATTGAAATAAGATTGTTTTCCACCGTTTCAGTGGCACTGCGAAAAATCGACACCATCCACCACCCTTCAGTAGACAAGCCTTGTCAGCCCCCGGAGGTGTTCCAGAAGTCTCCGCAGGCTGCTGAGACGCCCCAGAAAGCTCCCCCGCCGGAGAAACCCCAGCTGGGCGACCTGCCCCCCAAACCCCAAATCTCTGAGCTGCCCCCCAAGCCTCAGCTGTCCGACCTGCCCCCCAAGCCTCAGATCAAAGACCTGCCTCCCAAGCCGCAGCTGTCAGACATCCCCCCAAAACCCCCAGTCACTGACACTTCTCCAAAGCCACCACCTGGGGAGGTGGCGCCCAAACCACATCCCCCAGAGGGGCCGGCTCCCAACCAGCAGGGGGAGCCGGTACCCAAACAGGCCAGTGAAGACACCAATGGCACTCCTACAGGCACCACAGAGATGCCAGTCCCGCTGCCTAGGAAGATTAACACGGTTAGTGGAAGCTTTCCCTACTACCTGTCCAACAGATTTAAAAACAAATAAATGAAAGGGTTCAAATAGGTCGGAATTACCTGCTTGGCGAGTGCACCTGTGTATTATGACACCAGTGAGTCAATACAGGGATGAGGTAGGAAGTTGATTGGAATTGATTGATGAGTTTGAGGTTCCAGAGAGTGCCGCGTTAACAGCGTTGATCCAGCCTTTTGCTCCTCTCCAGGGGAAGACCAAATCAAGGCGGGTGAAGACCATCTATGACTGCCAGGCAGACAACGATGACGAGCTGACCTTCACGGAGGGGGAGGTCATCATCGTCACGGGAGAAGAGGACCAGGAGTGGTGGGTGAGTGTGGATCCATGGCGACCTGTCCACGTTACCAGACAAAGGCGTAGGCTCAGGGATTCACCGTGGCATAGTTAGAAACTCTGTAAACCACCGGTGTCTGATACTTTGGTTATGGTATATATGGTCCACTTTCAAACGCATTGCCTTGAAATGAATCTAGCATGATTGCCAGGTTGGGTTCTGAAAGTGTTGAGTCATCATCTCTCAGAGTAAATCTTTCTTTCAGTATTGCAGTATGAAGCAGATTTCTGTGCACAGGCCTTAAATTAAATTGCAACGAAATGAGGAAGCCTTTTCTAGGTATAAAGTCCTACCTGTGTGTCTGATGTGGCCCTGTTCACACTTGCCGTTTTTGCCAACCCAGGACCAAATCGGCTAGGTGCAGATTTGGGCCGGGGCAACAGTTGTTTCCACCGGCCTATCAGCATTTGTTAATGTAGCGCAGGCCTTGGGCCGGCTTTAATGTAAACTGGTAGTAAAAGCTCCATAATTTCCTTACACTTTTCCTTTGTAATAGTAACGGAAGTTGTACTGGGAATAGTAACGGGAGTAGTACTGGGAATAGTAACTGGAGTAGTACTGGGAGTAGTAACTGGAGTAGTAGTGGGAATACTTTAGGCTATGACAAATGAATGACCGATTGTTTCATAGTTAAAATGTGAACACACTTAGCTCTCATATCTCATGTGTGAATGCGTTTTTGGGACGGCCCTGGGTTGGACCATTAGTGCGGACGGGGTAACCTAAGTTCTAAGTTCATCTAATACATCTAGTCCTTTGTTGGCTAATTGGTTATGCTGTTTAAAGTATCATTCTGAGAACTCTGCTCTGGCCCCTTGTTTCTCTGGGTTCCTGAAGCTTTGGTTGAAGAACTGAATGTAACATTTGCTTTGGATTCGCACAGCAGCTCAATAGAAAGAGAAGCAATAACGGGTCCTTTCCCTCCCACCCCCCAGATTGGCCACATTGAAGGGGAGCCCGAGAGGAAGGGTGTGTTCCCCATGTCCTTTGTGCACATTCTCTCTGACTGACAGTGGGACGGAGAGGCGTGTCAGCGCAAGCCCCACCCCTCTCTGGCTTCACGCAAGACTGCGGAACCACTGCTGTAAATAGCTGCTGTTACGACCAGGAATTAAATGAAACCAAGAAGAAACTCACACAGACATACGTGTGTATTGTATAATAAACCCTGTTTATCCTGCCTTTACCAGTATTATCATCGCCTTGGAGCCTGGCACCCATTACTGGGTTTGCTGTAGCTGTCCTCCGAATCTAGCACTTACTATACATCTCTGTCTATGCTGATACTGTATGTTTGTGGATACATATATATACACGTATGTACACATACATATACCCTGCCTGCAGGAAGAGCTTAGGCAGACACTTTTCATATTAGCTTGGCTGTTTAATGCGGATATCATCTCTCTTTAGTTTTTTTCCCCCTGAATGCAGTTTAAAGACCTGGAACAAAAACTGCATCAGGATTAGATGAGTCTTTCAGCCTTCAACACTGTCCTCGAGGGGCATACCAGACAAAGCAGAGATAAATAGGTTTTTAATCTCTCAGACATTGCTATAAAAACAAAAAGGCACATCAAAGGATGAAATATATATTCATTAAACTGATTAGTAATTCTTGCTTGCTAAATATTAACTACATGGTTTATATACGTGTTCCATGCAATGGAGAGTCCACTGTAATCTCATAGGTGTCCGTTGAGCACAAGTCGAAGGACACGCCTCTTTAGGGGTGAGATAGCTGCTCTCTGGAAACACCATGTTTCTTCCTCGCTCAGTCTGACTGGCCACACGTTCCTCGCCCCCTGCTCCCCCAAAATCAACAGAAGTTTCAGTGCTGCCCCCGCCCCCCCCCCAAAGGCTTTTCTATAGTTCAGTCTGTAGATGGTTGATAATAGGTCAAACTGAAAACAGCACCTGGGAGCTACCATTCTCCTCTGGGGACAGGGGTGGGAGGGGACAGCTGTTCTCGGTACCGAGTTCCCTCCTGACGAAACGGATGACAGCACCGGGACCACTTGCCTGCCAAACCCTCTACCGCTCTGGCAGATGGGGTGAAGCCCTGGTCTTCAGGAGAGATGAGCTAAATGTCCCTGCCTTGATTCTGGGATGCAGGACAACTTCCTATTCATTCACACTAAATATAGATATTACCAGTCCCAGCATGTAGTCTTACAATCGAGGTTTGGGACATTTTTAGCCTTTTGTTATATTTTAAACTGTGGAATATGATTTTTCTTTGTTCTAGAGAAATCAACAGCAACTGGCAAAGATATTAAAAAGTCCATACTTCACTGCAGCTGTTACTATGTTCTATTAAACCTGGCAGGGAGACGAGGAATTATATTAGATATTAAAATCATTGGTGTATTAACATGAAACGATGTATTACTATTGTGAATGCTTACTGTATTATATTAAATGTTCATGGTCTGTGACATTTTAGGACTTACGTGTGTGCATATATAGATATATCTCCATATACCTTGTATGTATATGGTCATATATATACAAAAGTGAGTGATAACTCGCTTTTCCAAGTATTAAAAATCATTTGTGTGTATGGTGTGATTTGTCCAGTAGTTGTAACATAAGAGCTTGGCCTCATACATGATTTCTGTAAAAAGGATTTTAGTGTTACATTGTTTAAAAACAAAAAACAAAAAAAAATACAGTTCAGTACTTTTCAGATTTTTGTGGATGTGTAAGCTTGGCCTACCAGAATAG
>JAOYSI010026762.1:17043-32565 GCA_025775065.1 Hiodon alosoides
ATAGTGCACAACGAGCGGAGGAGTGCAATTCCAGTGAATATTTATTTCATCCAGAATTTATCAGAGAAACAGTCACTGTGGGAATGAAGAGGAGCAGATTAACTCAACTGGTTTTGCCTGATTCATGTTTAAAAAAAAAGAAAAAAAAAGTAGTCATCTTGTACATGGCTCTGCATATGCTTCAAATGACATTGTCATTCCTATTTTTACATGTTTGATTGTGAGATAACTGGACTTAGATGTAAACCATCATATTTTACCACTCTGTCACCCACTCGAGTTTACATGTTTTAGCAGGCTGTTTGGATGTAACAGCCGGGAAGGAATTCCACCCCATTATTCTGTTGTATCAATCAATAAAGGTTTTATGTTGTAAAATTGAACGCTGATCTGGTTTTCAATTACGGCCGCAAATATCGCAGAACCGGCTTCTGGTTCCATCAGCCATTAACCCATACAAGCATCCTAATTCCATTCAGCGCCGGGCTCTGCTGAAAGAGGAACGCGTGTCCCGGGGCAACTGCTCGATGTGGGATTGCATTATCCAAATGATATTGACTGAAAAAGAAAAATTGCTTCTAGGATTGTGTTAAAAGGGCTGCTCCTCTACAGGCCACAAACCATGAAGATGAGTTCAGTCTCAAGCCGGGCCTCCAACTGTCGGTCTGTTGATTGGGTTCAGTGAGTGTGTGGAACTGGCAGTCCCTTCAGAATGCAAAAGAAAGAGGAAACCTGATTTTAACCAACTTGGCAGCCATTCGCCATTGACATACAAATACTAAACGTCTGCTTACGGCAATCTGACGAAACGCTGCCTGTTGGGTCAAATGGCTTAAAAGCCACTGTCCTTCATTCTGTCAATTAAACATCTGTCGAGTCATTCACCAAAAAACTATTCACCAGCTATAATAAAGCAATGTCAAAGTCATAATACATTGGGCCTGATGTATACTGGTTTTAACTTGGGTCTTTAGTCTACAGAGGAAAAAACGCCTCACGCATATTTAGTGGAGCACTGTTTTGGAGTGGCACATGTCCATCCAACCATCAATTTGATGGAACTGCTTATCCAATCCAGGGGTGCTGGACACAAATCGGGCGAACACAGGGCCCATCCATCACAGGGAGAAGTGGCCCACATGGTGCAAAATAAAATGTAATTTAACCACCTAGTTGGAAAGGGCCTTAATCCACATGAGCCATTAACACAGAGCATTTTTCAAATTGCATGTAGAATGGGTAATCAAGACGTCCTTTCCTGAGTGCACGAGGCCTAGAAGTATCCTCTCAAGGTAAAATAAGGACGCGTGACTTTTCTGATGTATACCGACTGGAAATGCCGCAGCCCCCTGAAAACTAAATGTTATTTTAAGAAACAGAACTTTCTGGGTCATAAAGCTCTGGTCTATTTTCTCCAAAGGTTTGATGCCATCTGCCACTGCATTTTGGATAGGGGAGAAAAGCACAGCAGAGCCCATCAACATTCATTATAGGTCTTCTATGGACCAAAAATTCAATGCAAGGCTAATACAATATTAATTTTCCCTAACCAGGTTGCCTTAGCCTAAATCGGCCAACATATGGGGTGAGGGAGGGTACATCCAGGATGAGATGCTGCACCTCATCAGGAGGAAGGAATCAGACACAGACACAAACACACACACGCATTACAAAAAACAATACCAAGCAGCCGCATAACAGCCAAGTCCCATTAAATGAATACACATCAAGCAAAATTACATGCACATAATTATTGATGTAATCATTCGTGGCACGATAAATGTACAAATGTAAACTATGCATGCACAAATGTTCATTAAATTTTGTCAGTCAGAAGGCTTAGCCATCAGTAAAGGCAGAGGGCTGCAAAAACAAGACTTGAATTAAGGCATCAAAGCCCCTGTCCCTGTCCCTGCCCCTGCCCCTGCCCCTGCCCCTGTCCCTGTCCCTGTCCCTGTCCCTGTCCCTGTCCCTGCCCGATATTTGAAGGTGGTTTTTGTTATATCCACTCAATTGGTCCACTTATCAAGGTCATTATGTAGATTACAAATTATGCACCTGGTGCTTCCAGGTGTAAAACAAAGTTAACTTAGAAAACAAGTAATTTAGGGTGACCGCCCTGGCCTTATCCTCAGTTCTTTCAAGTGCAGCCTCTACATGATTCTGACATTAATCTAATACTCAAGATTGAGGGGATATTTTTAGATGCAACAACGGAATTCAAATGTTCTATACATATTGTCGAGATAGTGTCCAACATTAATGAAAATTACAGCCTGACAAAAGTTAAGACCAAATAGGTTGTTTAAAACATACTTTCTAGTTATTGTAAGTTTTTCTTTATAATATTTGTATTACTTTTCTTGTAATATAGGTCTACAATTAAATTAGGAAGCGTTTTGAATATGCACGTTATAAGTATAAAATACATAAAAGAAACAAAGAAAATGTAATTTTACGGAGAGAGCGTGAATTCGCGTTTTCGGGAATTAAAATGGCTTTGATGATAAATTTACCTTATACTTTGGAATCCGATTCAAGCACGAGCTTTTGGCTGCTTGGCTTCAAACCCAACAAAGATGTAAACTTTAGGTAATATCACACATTAAAACTGAAAAGGATATAACATATGCAATGCGCATTAGCAATAAATCATCACACTGCCATTGTCACACACTAAAAATGTAGTATTTGAGTGAAATATTCAATTGCCAGCCAGTTCACCCGTTGCTAAGAACGTGGTTACTGCTGGCGCGTCAGGACCTAATTTAACTACATTTGTTCACTGCGCATGAAATGCATTCCTTTTATAGTTATAGCCTGCCCCTTAAACACAGAGCCATTTCGAAACCTGTACACAACGAAAACAATGACGTTTAACACTAGCAAACCCGGAAACTGCAGATAGTTAAGAGTAGACGCGAAGCCAATTCCTCGTCTGTGTAGTAGCGCGGCTTGTGCACGGCGACTTCCTATTTCTCTACCTGCTGCGTTTTCCCCCCAGAATTTAAGGTATGTATACCATGCTATATATAGGCCTATATAAATATGAATGTATGCATCTGACGCGCAATAAAGTGATTACTTGCCTTAGAGGCGTTTTATCATCTCTTGTTAAGTCCAGTTGATAAACGCAATTTTAGCACCAGCTAGGTACCGAAATTTAGTCGTTCAGGAGCGTATTGACATTTTTTATGTAACAAGAAGCTAATACCTGTTACTAAATCAAGTTCGCCGAATTCTGAGATGAGAGTCGCTTTAGAAATCTCGAGTATTGCATTTTACACGGATTACATCACAATATTATTTCCATTCTAGTTTGTTACTGGTAATATGAACATCTTCACGAACACTTTTTTATGTAAGACATCTTATATATTACGATGTTAAGTTAGTCAACTTATAACTTATACAAAATAAGCAGTCGCTTATTAATCGACGGATCCTGTCACGGACAGAAATGTTAGCTCGCCAGCTTTAATTGGTGAAGGGAAAAAAGGTACCGTGCTTCAAGAATTATTTCTTCAAAAATCATCGTTCATGCATATAGTTCACTTTTGAGGCGGGTAAATACTGATTTTATTTTTTATAACCCATGTACCGTAGTTGCCGACCCAGATTAGATAGCACGTTGCTGTTCGGCGAGTAATCGAATATAATAGTTTCCGATCACATTTATTTTAAATTGTTGCAGTACCGGTCAAACTCCCGTGCATGACTATAATTGGGGTATTGGCGAGTCGGTGATGCTAATGGAGAGAGTCGCAGAAAACGTCCCCAAGCCATACTTCCTTCTTGTCAAGGCACGCCTGTTTTTTTTTTTTTTTTTTACACTCATCATTCGATATCATTCGATTTCCTCCTTTTTGCCGATACAAGGCTTTTAATTTGTTTACCACCCACTTACGTGTTGGGTCACAATACATTTGGGCTTATTCTAGTTTGTTTTCTCTTGCATGAATTGGAGAAAAATTATCAGGATCTACCAGAAACGAGGTAATCCTGTAATGCGAAGAATTCAAAGTAATGAAAGTGGAAGCAGATTAAATGTGTGGTTTTGGATTACAAACCTGTTCAGGGAGAGGAATTTGGTACCAGTTAAAAACTCCACAACTCGTGGAAAGGCTGTACCTGCAAATTCCTATTTCCATTTGAAAGGGAAGGGGGTTTCAAAATTGTAAATTACGCATTTATTACGGTTATGGTCCTCTGCAAAAGAGAAGTATGGATTGCTAAATCAAACATTAAGAATATTGTGTTTTTAAAAGTAGCCCACGGGTTTTGTATGCTGTGAGTAAACTGGGTTGTTACTGAGCTCAGTGCAGCCCACATTGGCAAATGGGTTCAGAACCACTGCTCTATACTATAATTATTTCTACCGAAGCTGTCTTTAAATGTGAAACCTATTTTTTTGAGTTCAGGAAATCTAAAATAATCATGAGGCACCAATCATGTGACTTCCCTTTGTTGTTTTAATGCAACGCTAAGTGCACCTCCTCAGGTTGATGGATCTACATTTAAAAAAAAAAAAAAAACCCAGTGGGCGTTAGCGCTCAGAGAGGCTGATTGATTTGCATTTTGGTTGTAAACAGGACATTACTGTGGGACGCATTAGGCAAACTGAGCAGATGATGGGGGTGGGGTGGGCTTTCAAAACTTCCTCTATGCTTGCTCACAATGCACGTGTCTACTGATGCATGTATGCCCAGAGAGGAGAGAAGATGTACACGTGTACAAGACCTGCATCAGTAGACACACAATGTCCACTTCTGTAAACTGAAATATTGGTCGAGGCAATGAGATAATTGGTGAGGGACTGCTTTTGTCCCTCACCAATCTTTGTTAATACCCCCCCCCCCCCCTCCCCCCCAATTATATTATGTTCCTCATAGTATCAAAGGGGAAATTCCGAGATATGTAATTGTTGCAGTCATGATGCCTTTCAGTTAGTACAGCTTCTGGGTAGCGTGGCTTTCTCTGCATTTAATGGGACTTAACTGTTTGATAATGTAGATCTGCTCCTAGAGTTGTATTTGTACAGGCGCATACTCTAAGTGCTTAGTCTGTATTCCATGTATCCTAACACTTGATCCAATTCAGCAGCTCTGGCACATTCGGGACAAGAACCTTGTAGGAAGTGTAGATGTATGACAGGGAGGACATTCCTTTAGTAGGTGTGCTTCACATTTTGATGGCACCCTTTGGTCTAAGTCAAGGGCAGGTTGCCCGGAGGCATAGTGTTTCCACCGATTGTAAATATGGCTTTGATAATGCTGATGAAGTAATGAGAAGTAGGTCATTTCATTAGTGAGATATTGGCCTGCACTACCCCTTCTGCCACCCGTGAGAGACCCCAAATACGCACGGGATGTTTTAACGTTGAAGGGTTTCAGCAGAACAAACGTGCTTTGCTCTAACATAGGGCTGTCTAAAGCAAACGCAAGACTGTGAAAGGCTTTTTCTCCGTGGACCCAGGTGCGGTAAATAATGACAGGCTGCCGGCGGTGCCTGTCACTACGCTGTCACTTTATCAGACGCGCGGAAGAAAGCGCGTGGGCCTTCCCAATGGGCGAGGTGCGAAAATCTAACCAGCTCTGCTGCACAACAATGTGCGAGATTGCAGGGATGTTGTGAGAATGTTACGCGTGTGGTCGAGCGGTAGCTGGAGTTGGGGGCAGTTCCACAAGGCTGTGGATCGGGGCTGAAGTTAAATTCTTTACGGTTTTCTTAGACAGGACAGAAATTCTAATATAGGAAAATGACTGCTATTTCCCTAGACGCGTGTTCTAAGCTTTCCATTAAAGTATAATATGTTATATTTTGTATAGTACGTAAATGGGTCTCCTATATTACAAGATCACTTTGTTGGAAGGTAATAACTACCTAGATATTTAGTTCTTATGTATCGCGAAGCACACCAAATTCCTATTGGCCTTTGAAGTTGCAATATTCAATTGTAATCCACAAAAATAACTGCTTTTAGTTTAGACATTTTTTTTTGTTTAAAATAAAAATAAAACTGGGTTGACACTAATTTTGTAATGCAAACTATTCATTATTAATGGCAACGGTGTCTTCTTCGATTTAAGTCCCCAGTCAAGTTTTTGGGGCTAGTTTTAGAGATATTTAGACTTGAATGACGCTGGAACACACGTAAGCTGAATTTCTTTCTTATATTGGTGTAAAACAATTGAGTCTGCTATCAAGAATGATGCCTGCTGTAAAGATTTCAGATTTTATACATTAAACATTTTAATGCTTATCATATTTTGGAAGTTTTTGCCTATGTAAAACAGGTCTGGCTATTATAAAATTAGATTGAACAATGAAGTCCTGTGAGCTGTACCTCCAAGTGAATTCCATTTAAAAGACAAGATATCAAGCCCTGCGGTTTCACTAACTCTTGAGTTGATCTGGCATTTTGACAAACATATAAATTATGATGCAAGAATGAATGTTTTTCGGTGTCGAACGATGGATGAGAACCAATATTTGTGCAAACATCTCAAGAGGAAGTTGCAAAATGACGTGGCACTCAGTTTCCTGGAAGAAAATTAAGTCGTACATCTTTTCAGGTACCTGCATTTACTAGAGAAGTGGGTCTGGACTAGATCACATGACTTTTCACCGTATCTGCAAAAATCAGGGCTTGGCTTTGACGGACGTCGTAGCTCGGCCTCTACTTTACCATACGGGGTTAAAACGTAATGGGCTCCAATTGCGAGCTTCATCGTCCAGTACTTTCTGAGCTGCAAAAGGATGACTGTTAAATCTGAGCGGTTAAATTCAGATATCATTTGTTGGCCTGACAACCGATGGAAGCACTGGTTAAAAGGACTGGAGCGTGCATGCATTCATACACACACTAGTTGGAAAAATATCTTGCGTTGGCTGCAGTAATATTGTACTAAGCTGTGCTGTGCTGTGCGGTCAAAACTGGATTACGGTCTTCAAATTGATATGTCTTTCGCTGGTTTAATCCCTAAGAACCTATAACCGTACCGTAATTAAACTGGCACCAATGTCAATAGTGCGCTCCGTGACTGGAAACGATTCGGGTGACCTTTGTCAGTGGAGCCAGCTTCACAGTTAACAGCCCTGCTCCCAAGGGTAGGTTTGCCGAGGTTAGTGTAGGTAGACTTGCAGGGTCTTGAGGTACGAAGTGGAATTAAAAACGAAATTTTACTCTTGTGTTGTGCAAACAGGTTTAACGTCATTATCCAGACGTTTTAAACCCCTGGGACGTAATATTCGTTTGAAGAATTTCTGAAAAAAAATTACTGGGACAGATCTATTCACTGAAGGCCAAGAGCTACAGAAATAGCCTGAGTGGAACAGGAGCGTGCGGTTGCATTTCAGTGAAAAAATATATTAATGCACACGCATATTCTCTCTCTCTCTCTCTCTCTCTCTCTCTGATTTATACACACACGCACACTTACTTTCTCTTTGGTTCTTGGTTCTTACACACATTCACACACTTTCTCTCTGGTTCTTACACACTTTCTCTCTCTGGTTCTTGGTTCTTACACACACACACACAGATTTTCTTTCCTTGTCCTGACTTGCCTTTCTGTTACTCACTCACCATGTACCTCACAAGCCCACAGACGCTGCCCCTTTTGAGCTTGTTTTAGAGATAGATTTAAGGTTGTGTAGTCACCATGCAACAAAGCTACTTGGCAATGAAAGTTATCTGTAGCTGGAATCAAAACGCTTAGCCCCCCACCCAAATACGTGGTACATATGTTTTGCGTTGGCACTTTTTGCATCTGCAGAGAAAGGGCAAGCCTGTTTAACGAGTTATTATACGGTAGCTCTTAGTAGCGTTTTAATGAGTGTCGATGCTCAGGGATCGGTGCAGAGGCTCAGTACATTTAATTTTATTTGAATTAGTGACGTCGCCTAATTTAACAGTGTTCCGCGTTCTCATACGGACGCTGTTGAAAGGTACGAAGCGCATGCGTCGGTAGCTCGCTAGGCACGCTGATATCTATGGAGGTGCCGAAATCTTAACACCTGAACATGGAAATGTTTATTAAGTAACTACCTAACCATCTGCAATTATCACTATCACAAATACACAAACCGATTACTTTATCAAATGTAACTGAAAAACATTAACGGCCAAACAAATTAATTCGAACAGAAATCGTACTTCAGTTTTTGTTTTGCCATTTTACTTGGTAGGGCAGGCATTAGGACCCCGCGGAGACCCGCGATGAGTTTTAGTGAGAAGGCGGTGGTGTTGAAGGTGGAAGTGGTGTACAGTAGTATCTCAGTCTGCATTTCCAGCCTCTCGTAGGAAGTAGCGGCGTGTGAATTGCATATGATAACCTTTTAAAGTTCGATTATTCCTGGTCTTTAAGGCTATGTGATTCGAGGGAAGCCGCGGAATTTTATCAGGTAAGGATGAAACACGAGTTTGTTGTTCTTTAATTGTTTAATGTATTCTTCCGATAATAACGCCAGGTCAGATTATGGACTCCGCGGGGCTGGGCACTGTGGTGGTTAGCGTGGCCAAGGGAGTTGCCTGAAATCTCGGGTATATGTGCGTGACAATACGCGAGTTCCTTCCGCCAACTTATTTTAAATTCGCAATTAATGAATGTATGATTACTTGTTACGACTGACATGCGATGGCCGTGTTTCAGTACTGAAGTGTTAGTAGTGATGGCTGTTTCATTAAAGAGCGGCAATTAAACATGGCAATAGGGGTCATAGTTATAGGAATATGGCTAGAAGTGTATAGGATAAGCTGAACTCACTATTGTATATGACTGCCCCATTATAGCCTACAGTAGAGTCTCTCTGCTACTGCTATTTAACTTAAGTGTTAATTTGTTTTCGAAAAGCTAAGCAACAATACTTCAATAGGTATCTGTAGCGAGCGATCAAGATTAAGGACTTCGCTCTGGATGCTTAGCTAGCTAGCTAGCTAGTTTGAACCTAACGTTACAACGTCTAGACGATGGCACCCGAACGTTAATTAATGGTTTTTATGTGCCCTGCACATTCGTAGATTAAGCATATTACTAAAGTAAAGCAAGTTTTGTAGTGGGGATTTTCATGTGGCTGTTTAAAATACCGCCTCTTGTTTTTTAAAATTATTTCGCTGTTTGTCCTAGAGGTGTATGAAATACGTCTTCTCGAATTGGTTAACTCACCACTTTGATCCCATGCCAGTTACCCTGAAGCGGAACGTTACTGTAATAAGAGTAAGAACTTTTTTTGTGGTAATCACTCACCAAAAGGCATTGGGGTAGCAAGCATACCGTTGCTACTGTTTCTTTTCCAGCTAAATTGTCTTGGGACCATGAATTAGCAGTAATTAAAATAAAGAGCTGCATCTTCACATGCACAGGAAACACCGTAGACCTATTCACACGTTAAAAATCCTGTGTGTGTGTGTGTGTGTGTGTGTTTGTTAACTGCATACTTGTCTGTGCTTTGTTTTTCTTGGGTGCTATTTAAATTTTCCAGAAGAGTGGCTATTTGCTTTCCAAAAGAGACAGCTGTATAGTGCCCTGATGTCTGGTGTGGGACTTTCGAAGCAGTTGCTTGGACCTTTGACTGTGTCTTATTGTGACAATGTGTATATATAGTGTAACCTATATGCAACTATGATGTCCCTCATCCTGGACCTTGGAACAAAGCACAAGGGTCTGTAATTTATCGCTAAATATGAAGTTGTAATTTAAATGGCAGGTTTCACAGACAAATATTAGCTTTTCTTATAGTTTACATCAGTGCCCTTGTATAGAGTCAAGATTAGCGTTTTCGGTGAAAGTGCTGAGGTGTTATTGGGGTGAAGCGAAGGGCTTCTAACAAACGGGCAGGCTTGCTCCTGGCTAACGCATAATCCTTTGGTACTTTACACGAAGAGTGTTAAATCGGCGCTGTGCACTGTTGAGAGCAGCCTCAGCTTTTATTGCAGGACTTTGACTCCTTTCTTGGAGCTTGAAAAGACTTAAGATGTTTTAATCTTGTGTACTTTGGATTGGTCTGTCTGTGTGTGTGTTTGAGAGTGCGGGAGATTCTGGGTGACTCTGTCAAGCATTCTTCTGCCTCACTGACTCAATCAGGCCTTAAATAACAGCAATGATGATGATTTAAAAGAAATACGGGGAGTGGCACGGAGTGGCTCCCGTCACGGACACTTGAGCTGTGAGCGCAGGACCGGTGTGCACTCACGGAGCTGAGCGGCGCGCCCACTCTTGCAACACGGACGCACTGGGCACGGAACGGAGTTGACGCAAGCACACTGCGCGTTGGTGGCAAGCAGCTGCGCCAGGCCTATGTCTGTTCTGCCATGCAAAGGGAACAAATGATAAAGCTACTTGTATACTGCAGGATTTCAAACAGCAGCTGTGGAACAACATGTTTTTGTGTTGCGTCTTTATTTATAGGTCAGTACTGCGTAGTTGAATTGACTGGCCAAGATTGCTCAAATGGTTAAATCTGCTCGTTTATTTGTTGCTAATTTGTATTTGCCTGTTTTCCCGTCTTAATAGTCCCACAGTAGTGATACATCTGGTGAAGGATCTGCTGGCCACCTGCTTGATGTTGCCAGATGTTCCCTCACAGCAAGCGCCTGAGCGACGTCCTGGTACTCCTGGGTGTGTGTGGTAAATCTGCACCACTGTCACACTGTCACGCTCCATTCTGGTTCCCATGAATTCCCATCACCCGTGCTTCCACTCGCTTATCAAAACGAACCCCACCAATCGGTTGTGTTTGTTGGAAGTCTCTCGGTGTTAACAGAAAACGCAGATATCGTAGAGGGAATTTTTTTTACATTTTTTTTTATTTATTGGCACACAGTCACTTTAAATTTTCTCTTCTATTGTTTTTGAAGGGAGGTGTTTGAGAGCTTCCTGTTTCGCAAATAACCTGTGAATGGTTAGTTTTGATTGTGCCGCGGACGTGGCCCGTGCAGGGTGTGGCTTCTGTGGTCACGCAACGCCGACCAGCTCCAGCGCTAGTCTGGGCGTTGAGCTCTGCCCTGGGTCGTGCAATATGACAGGCGCTGCCTGTGTGGGACTCAGCAGTGAATTGACCCTTGGCCTTAATGTGTCAGACAAGCAGAAAGTTCCCTGGCTCTGTGAATTGGCATGGTTTAAAAGATGTTTGCCGAGTGCAGTTTAATGGAAACATTGCTATTACCAAACGCATGTATTTGGCGATGGTGACCGTTAAGGGATCTGCTTTTTGCTGTGTTTTAATAACGCTAATATTCTTTCTCAATATTCTCTCGGTCTCAGCTGGAATCCTGTGTGAGGCGCGGGAAGGCGATCGGCAGGAAACGTGGTCGCTGGCTCTCTGCCCCGTCGCAGCGTGGCTGCGATGTGCTCCCGGTTCTGGTCTCTGGTTTCTGAGTCGTGTCAGTAAGCGGTGCCAGTGTCTTCTGCTAAGTGTGCACCTGCGCTGCAGAGTTATGTCAGTGCTGCCTGAAATGCCTGTAGACATACGGTTGCCCGTCTCCCGGACATGGTCGGGTCGAGGGCGTGGGTATTGCATCGTTTCCCACCGGTGCCTGCAGGTTATTGTTTTATTTTGTTTCTGTTGCTATGGAGTCAGGCCTGTGCTCAAAGCACAGTGCTCATAGAGAGTGTTTTTAGGAGATGATGATTCTCTTGTAACCCAAATGTTGCCATCCTCACGGCTGGGGGCCTTGTCACCGTCTGCGCTGTCCGCAGCGATGGCAGTCCTAATGATTCTCTCGTTCTGTTTCTACCCACAATTTCTCTCCAGAATGGACAGGAAGGCGTGCCGGGAAAAGTGTGTGGTCAAAGTCTGTGACCTTGATCTGACATTACCGAGTTTTGATAATGCTAATATTCCTTCTCAATATTCTCAGTTCCTGTTCAGCTCTTTTGAAGATCAGGTCAAATTGGTCCTTTAACGGTCAACTGGCAGTGTGAAACTAAACCGTACTGAAAACCGTACCGAATTTGGTTACATTAAAGATTAAAGATTAAAAGGATCATGCCTTGCTGTCGCGTTCTCCACCAGCTGAACCGCGCTCCCCCCCCCCCCCACCGAGGGCTTCCTTTTTTGCGCTTGGCTTCAGATTGAACAGAGGCCCGTTTAGCCGGAGGTAGCAACACTGGGCTGTGATCTCCTTGTTAGCGACAGCAGCTACTCGGGCGTGCGGAGGCGAGCCGGCCAGCCAGCCACCCTTGGTGCTGGCACGCCGGCACGGGAGCGTGGCCAGACCTCCGTAAGTGCCTGAAATGCCTGTAGACATACGGTTGCCCGTCTCCCGGACATGGTCGGGTCGAGGGCGTGGGTATTGCATCGTTTCCCACCGGTGCCTGCAGGTTATTGTTTTATTTTGTTTCTGTTGCTATGGAGTCAGGCCTGTGCTCAAAGCACAGTGCTCATAGAGAGTGTTTTTAGGAGATGATGATTCTCTTGTAACCCAAATGTTGCCATCCTCACGGCTGGCGGCCTTGTCACCGTCTGCTGTCCGCAGCGATGGCAGTCCTAATGATTCTCTCGTTCTGTTTCTACCCACAATTTCTCTCCACAATGGACAGGAAGGCGTGCTGGGAAAAGTGTGCGGTAACTGTGACCTTGATCTGACATTACCGAGTTGAGTGTTGGCAGCGTGAGGCTATGCACGTGGCCTGGCACCAACTTTCCACTTCTACAGGTGTTCAGGTTTAGCCGGGCCTTCCTTACGTCTGTAGCCCACGCTTGCATTTGGCTCCGGGGCGTGCGAGGGTGTTAAAATGAGCCTGGACTGAAGGCTAACTATGGAAATTCAGTTGCCGTGGCTGCATTTACAGTGGGACATTAGCTAGTTTTGGCTGGGAAATGTTCTCTAACGGTACGGTTTATGGAATAAAAGTTGCGCAAGCAACATCCTGCACTAATAGCGAGAGTAAGAAATGCACACTAAGCAAATGTAAGGTTACGCAATCGGTGACAAATCCTTTGTTTGTTTCTCACATCTTATTAATGTAGAGCACACAAAGCATTGCTCTGGCTGCCGGTAGCCGTTTCCCCCTTTCTTAGTGTGGTGGACCAGATATTCAGAAAGAGGAAGCGAAATAAATTTAGCTCCCTTAATCACGATTGTGCAATTTCAGTTTTTTTTTTTGTTTTAAAGAAATTCCTGCTGCTTTATTTCGTCACGCCCCACGTTATTGAATGACCAGGCTGCGACCGTTATGTGACGTGGGCGGGACGTCCCGTGCGCGTCCTACACAAGACGAAGCCCTCGCTGCTTCTGCTTCCGATGAGTTGTGATGTTCCCTTGGACGAATGGGAAGCGATTGTTTCTAGTTCCACTGACGGCCGACGGGTAGCCGCTTATCCTCGCTCTTAACTTGGGCCTGGAGATAGAAACATGCAAAGCCGCCCTTTGTATAATGTAGCGCCGCCGGGCTAAAAATAACTCGGCCCGTTCTCCCCTTGAAGATGGTGCGGGGGACGACTTCCCGCAGGGCGGGGACACCTGTGCAATGACGCCTTTCAGATGACGGCTGGTGCAAAAACGAGATGCTGAGATGATGCCGGTGTTAAAAGTGAGAGTTGTTTTGTGTTAACGCCTACTCTTGCTGTGTCATGCTCCTGCGAGGTCCGATCACCCTGGAGGGACAGCGGGAACGCTTGCCTACCCCGGACACGGGGAGGGTTTAACATGAAAGTGTGAAGACTTATTCTGATAAGGGAAAGGCTATTCCACGCCGAGAGACTCCTGCACTCCCCCAATGAGCCAGCCTGGGGTGATGGCCTGCTACATCCACACGGTTGATGATGTTTGGTGGTTTTGTCTTTGGCTCTGCCCTTGCCCTGTCTTACGGAGCGGCGCTCTGAACAATTCAGCCCCCTGGGGTTCGAGCATGCTCCCTCACCAGGACGGGGGGCAGGGGGCGGCAGTGAGCGCTACCGTCTCAGACAAGCTGTAACGTGGCGAGCGTAGCCACAGGGAAAGAATGTGAAACCCGACCCCCTCGGTGTGCGCCCGGCCTCCGCGGCGCGCTGGAGTTTATTTACTGGGGTGGAGGGCGGCGTGTCTGGACAACCCTGGCAGCTTGCTGCGGGCGATGGGTCTACGCGCGGTGGAGGTGTGAAAACGTGCTGCGCAGAATCGGTTTGTCCACCCGGAGCTTCCCCTCGGTAACGCGGGGCTGATTGAAACGGCAGATGGGTCGCTTTCCTCCGCCTCTGTTAAATAATGTCTCCTGATAACCTGCGAGCGAGAGCAGTGTCGTTTTCCTTCTGTTTCGTAGCCGAAACCTCCGCGGCCAACAATAACACGCTGAAGGATTTTATGAGCAGGCCGCTTTCCAGTAGCAACACGCTAAAATGTGCCGGAAAGTTCTGACTGACTGACTGTTTTTTTTCACGTCGTGAGGTGTTGTTTAGGCGAACTTGAATGCCTTTCAGAGCGGTTGTTCTGTAACGCCGGGTGGTTTTTCGCTTGGGAAAGGGTTCCTATGGGAAAATGTGGTGCCTGGTGACCCCCCCCCCCTGTGTCCAGATGGTTTGCTCGTTTGTTCTGCCGACCTATCAGGTGCTGAACCCAACCGGCCCGTTTCGAAATGGGAGAGCATCGCTTCCTGCTCGTGGTAGTTGTCCGGGGGGGGTTCAGCCACCAACCAGAAGTGCGTGCCTCAGGGTGACTGAACGGGCGTAGGTGTTTGGATTGGTGAGGCCAGCACTGCTTTGTCCACCGCTGTAGGACCACGGAGGCGAAGTGACTTCTGTATTGTGCCTTATCTCAGTACAGTGCCTTATCCGGAGGAAACTCCAAACCCCATAGCATACTTAGAATCACTGCTAGACCATATCCGTTTTTATCATCTGTCTGGTGTCTGATGAGTTTGTTCAATTAGGCTCCCAGTCGTAAGTCCCTACGCTTACGATTTCAAAAAAAGTCACTTTTGAAACTGTTGAAACAGTAGGCATTGTTAGGATTTTATGATAATCCGTAGCCTATTAAAAGTTTTTCATGCCTTGTTTGCACAACCAGGTGAAAGGACATCAACTTGGTGCTATTCAATTCACCCTTCAAAGTTTGCTTTTATTGAAATTCTTGTAAGTTTGCTTGTATCAGGAGTCCTCCTGGTTTGCTGATACATATGTGTAATGGTGTAATGTCCATGTCCTGTTAATTTGTCTTGTGAACTAATCTATGTATTGTGCTGTTGCATCCTCAGCCTCCAGTCTGTTTTTAGTGTGACAAAATGTCAAGAATATTTTTAACGTTTAGTTTTTATAGTTCAACCAAATAGTTGTCATCTATTTCTGGCCACAGCATTTAGAAATGGAAGTAATGGCATGTGTAGGGATTTGACAGACTGGTTTCATCTGGCTGCCCCTTCCGTCGGATGCGATAAGACGCATGTCGCTCGGTCGACTTGAAGAGGAAGAATCCTCGTTTCCTGCGACGCTTCGGATCTGGCGGGGGGGGGGGGCCCGCCACAAGATTTGGGGGGGTTGGGGGGGGGGGGGGGGGGGGGGGGGGGGGGGGGGGGGGGGGGGGGGGGGGGGGGGGGGGGGGGGGGG
>JAOYSI010026773.1:0-32562 GCA_025775065.1 Hiodon alosoides
TATATATATATAGATATGTGTGATGGTATGTGAAAACCAGATGTGGGCTTTGCACTCTTCCTTTATCAGGTATAAAAGCTCCCATTTATAGTCTCTGTCACAGGGAGGAATTTACAAAAGACTTATAACACTTGTATCACCTGCCGTTCAGCCCATTGGGTTGATTTGTTATTTGATCATGAGAATTAGATTCAGGACTGATAGTGTCTAGTTATGTCAATGTCAGTGAATGCTTAGTTGCTTGCATGTTTTCCATAGTGAAATTCCATAAATGTTCCATGGGGCAATTGTAAATGTCACCTTAAAATGCACGGAATGTTTTAGTGCCCATTGTCTTTTCAGATTGTATCTAACTTAGATTCCTATCTAAAAGGTCCTATTGACTGTCAGATGCCAGATATATGTTTTTGGGGTAGGGCAGTACTGCTAAAGTTTTGGCTAAGAAAAACAGGTAAAATCTACTGTGGATTTTTTCACCCCTAGCTATGATGTAATCTTTGCCGGGGGGCCCGAGGAGGTCCTGAAGAAATTCCAACAGGCTAAACACAAAGTGCTGTTTGCTGCAGAGGGGCTGATCTGGCCAGACAAGCGGCTGGTTGACAAGTACCCCTCCATCCGCAGCGGGAAGCGATTCCTCAACTCTGGGGGTAAGTCCTTATGGCACCGGAGGTTTTTTAGGATCAGTTATATTTGTTAACACAAGACTGGATACTGGATGCAACTGAAAAGAATATACTCTGATGCGCACCAGGAGACTTCTTTGAATCAGTCCATGAAATCTCAGTAGAATCTCGATGCAAATAGAATATGCAACCGTATTTATAGTGTACAGTTCTACATGGAGATTGCAGTTTCTAATGTCTGTAAACGGAATATTACATGGCCATTTAGAAATTGGTTATGATTATATACTTTAAATATTTCTCCCCCCTCAAACGGTTTTCTTATTGTCTGACCCTGAGAAAGGAAGGCCTCCAATATAACTTTCCTGCTGGAGAGAGTTGACATACAGCAGTTTAGTTACAGTAGTTAAAAACATTATTTTAACAACCCTAAAATGCATTTCTGTTGCCTCCAGTTTTGAGCAGAACCTTAGGTAGGCTCTTTGAAATTTGGATATATGTTTTTTCCTCTGTGTGATTCGACCCACCAAAATTCTCATGTGTTTCCTTCCCTGTGTGTGAAGCACAAATCCAACAGTGTACTGTAGAAATGGGGTACGAGCGATAGTGACGCTGCTTTAATATTCTCACCAACCAGCTCTTGATTCTGGCCCCCATTTACCACCTGCACAGATCTTTAGGGTTATTTATTGCCATCACCCTGGTCCGAGCCTGTGAGGCCTTAGGTTTCTTGATGGTAAAGATAAGACCCTAAGAGTCCCAGATGACCAGGGGGCACGTTATAGAGCTGGGTTCTGCCAAGTGCCATGCAGTGCCGTGTCCCCATGCAGGAATTCCCCTTGAGGATTCCTGAATTCTAGAGCACAATTTTTTGTTTTTGTTGCTGGGGAACCATCTGATTTGCTGCAGGAATACTGAAAGTAAAAATAGGTGTGACGAGATTGGATGGTGAGATTTCCTTGAATCTCATCCATCTAAAAAATTTCATGCACACCATGTACACCTTTCCTGAAAAACAAGGATTTGCTATTTTTTAAACAAAAATGTAGCGCACATACCGGATAAACAGTGGAAGGACAGACTCAATAGTGGCCTGTTCATGTCCCATGATTGAGTGAATGGTTCATTTATGTGGGGTCTGTCAATTCAGTTGAACCAGGCTCTTTTCTCTTGGCCCTTCGTTGGTTACTGTAAGAGAGATTATGCCAGAACCACTGCATTCATCAAGTTGTGGACTGCGTTGGTTCACATCACATGGTTATTATCCTGCGTGCTATTTTGAAGAGCCGAATTACTGCTTTTACTGCGGTGGCCAGTCTCCCTTTCCACCAGCCTCTGTGCTGCTCAGACTGGTTTCCATCATTCCCAGATGAAAGCGGTGCCTTTATCATGACACGTTTATTTATTTTACCAGTCCTGCTCGATACTATGCATGAATCAAAATTGAAAAATGGTTCAGTGCATCCCTAGCACTGAATCCCGCAGGAATTGTGAGGCTTATTGTTGTTTTCTTTGGACTGACGTGTCATATGGAGGTCACCTAGGCAGTGTTTTGCCCAGTAAGAGGTGAACTTTGGGAGTTCCTGGCACAGAGGTGCCTAACAGATGGCCAGTGAAGCAAAGGGACCTTTATTGCTAATTAATTTTATTGCTTGAACTAAAACTAATTTTCAGGATTGGAACCACATTTCATCTCTTTACATCTCCATCTTTCAATGATTTTCACTTTTCATATTGTGCGATTAAAGAAGGAGTTTAAAAAAAGAGTGAAAAGACAGAAAAAAATGTTTTTCCACTATTAATTTATAATATAGTTTTAAGCGCTGGTCAAAGGTACGAGTTGGGTCTGCAAAATGTTTTTTTTTTTCATTTTAAAATTAGTCATTCCTCTTTTTGGGAAGAACTGATTGAAGACTGACAAATAATAGAAGTTTGCAGATCCATAGGTGCACACACACAAACACACACACATTTAACGTCCCTGTTCAGTAGTAACTTCTCTGTTCTTCAATAGTTAAAACACTTTCAATCATTACTGCAAGATTTTTAATGTCTTATCATCAATGGCTCTTTATACTGTGGCGCTAACGTCATGGTGATTAATGTTGTTTGGAAATGTACACTGAACACAGCGGATTACAATAGCAATTTACCTCTTTTTTTGATTTATGTTTTTAATTTGCCACATTTGGAAAATTATTGATTGTTTTTGTTTTTGTTTTTGTGATGGAAATTGAAAAGGAAATTTACCCATCAGTATATTCTAATAACCATTATTGGTTTGAAAGTTTGAAAAATCTAAATTACTTGACAACGAAAAAGAAGCATAATATTTCATTAGATAAATATGTTTGAATAGTGATGAATACCGGCGTTTTTATTCCTAAAGAACTCTGATGTTCAATTCAGTTCCCTCATAAAAGGTTAGCATTTTGTGGTGCTCTACCTAAACCTTTTATTGCATTGGAGTACATTTGAGTACCAAAACCCTTTTAACAATAGTGAATTACCCACTTGAAGGTATGCCTCTCCTCCTCATGAGCACAATCCTAAGCCTAACCGTATGTAATGACGGCCTTGTGAAAACCTGAAATATTTGCCATGTAATTTGAATGGCATTCACACTCTTCCCATTTTCCCATTCCATTCCTTTTAGGTAATCTTTATCCTTGTACTACATTTACAGTGTCTGAGGGCTTCTTAATGATGGTCCCTAAAACTGCACCAAGACCAAGGACATTTCCCAATCCTACAATTTTCTTCTGTGGTCAATTTTTCTAGTGAAGAGAAAAAACACAGGGGTTACCATGGAAATGTAAAATGCCAGCTCACAGCTTGATCATTGCATATTTTGCCCCTTCCTGTATAGAGTGGCTTGCCCCTATTGCATGTTTATCTGTATCTCCTGCCAGAACTCGGATCTGCTCATATGAAACAAGAATACGTGTTGAATATATATTCGGCAATACATTACAATATTAAAACTGTTATTAAATTATACATTTAAGAATTTATAGAGTAGAAATAAGAATTTATTGTATTTATATAGTATGGATACACGATATCGCAAGCGTAATGCTATATTTGTTATATTTTGCATACTCATTAATATACAGAAATTATTATTTGAATGAAGATGCTGTAGCATTAATTTCAGAAATACCATGAACACTGGGTAAAAAATAGGACATTTTTCATTTTTTCTTAATTTCATCCAGTTTCACTATTGCAGCATACTACAGTTTAAGATCACACCATTTAGACACCCAACACCCCCAATGCTTCACTACCGGTTGGTGCTTCCCAATCCATGTGAAAGTGGCTATCTATCTCATAGAGGCCATGGTTTACGACTCACTGGCAGGCAAAGTAATGGTACCACAATCTCCCATAAGGCTGTGCGCCCTCTATAGTAGTAATTAATCGTATTATTAAATTGTATTGAAAAGCTACCAATTTGAGCCAGAATAACCAATAGGGGACTATTTTTTTTTTTTTTAAGAAGTGCTATTCTTATATTTGAGTGACTGCAAAAGTCAAATCTGTTGTAAATGTAACTTTTATTATCAGACTTCAATGCTAGTTATTTACAATTTTAAGTGTGATGTGCAATTAAAATTCTAACTTTATAGTATTTAGTTTTATTGTGTTTTTAACTAGTTATTTTGTGGATTTGGCTTTTCATGAGAACTTGACCAAACTTGACCAAGCCTTTTTTTCTCATACCCAGCATCAGCACAAAAGCATGCATAAAAGTCAATGTATTTTCCCATGTATTTTATTAAAAACTGTCTTATGAATGCATATGTCAAATATTATGAACAAAAATATATATTTATATTGGAAATATATGGTTCTTCTGCATGGATGTGTAAGGTCTGGATGTCTAGGCTAAAACATTTTGTTAGAGATTAAATTGACGTGTTGAGACTCATGGCTCTCGCTATTTTTATGGCTTCCAGGAATAATTGGCTACGCTCCGTATGTGAACAAGATAGTGCAGCAATGGAACCTTCACGAGAACGACGACGATCAGCTGTTTTATACCAAAATATACTTGGATCCCCTGCTGAGAGTGAGTACAAAGGTTATGCTTCAGAGCAGCACAATATATAACCTACCAATTAAATGGAACTCGTAATACAACCGCATGATCTTATGCAATGCTTGAAAACATATCCCAAAAAGCGAAAAAAAAATGTTTAAGAAATATAGTTTATGGTCGCTGTTATGAAAAAACTCACATTGTCCCCAATGCGTTTCTAGGAGCGCCTGAACATGACTCTGGACCACAAGTGCCAGATTTTCCAGAACCTAAATGGAGCGATTGGTAAGTGAAAAGGCTCTACAAACTGCCTTGAATGTCATGGCGATTGGGAGACATTTGGGGATGCAACCCACAAAGTATGCGGAAGCTCCCACCAGCTTTTCTCTTCCTGACGTTCCAGACGAGGTTCTTCTGAAGTTCGGCACAGAACGAGTGCGAGTGAGGAACACTGTCTATGACACCCTGCCAGCAGTTGTCCACGGAAATGGGAACACCAAAGTGAGTTTAGGTTTTTAGAATTCATGTTGTAGATTAGAACAGAATTTTTTGAATCATTGAATCATTGCCTTACCCTGTTTTAAATGTTTTAAAAGGACATTTTGTCGGAGAATGTACAAGCCATTTCTATCAACACATCTCCACATGTGTCTCTGGTTGTATTGTAGTGCTAAGTGCTAACCTAGTGGACAACATCTGGTGGATGTTGCTTTTTCATGACAAAATAAAAAAAACCATTTTCTGCCACGCCACTTATCTGTATAAACGGGGGATTAAACAAACCCATCTCATCAGTGAGTCATCTCCCAGCCTACAATATCTGTCATGTTTTTTTTTTTTTTTTTTTTACTTATGAATAATTATGGACAAAAGTTTACTTCCAGAAAGCAAGCTGGACATTGTCAAGTGGTGCAGACGTTCAACTGAGAACAGGCTGCTCTCCATCTTATTCAACCACCGTTTATTTTCGGTTCAATAAGCTTTTATTTCCATTTCCACCCTACTGTGTTGCCCTTGCTTTCCCAAAATTAAGAAGAACTAAGTTGCCGACCAGAAATTTGGCCTTTATTACTAAACAAAGCATAATCCAACAGGTAAAAAATGAGGTGCTCTTTACCTTGTATGACCGTTAACCATCTCTCAAGCTTACTTAGAAATAAATTCATATTTATTTGCATCTAGAAGCCATCTGTGCTGTGGTTTGTGATGTATTCAGGGGAGTTTGCAGCCTCCACTTCCAGTAATCTGAAACAGAGCAGCGCGTATGTGGCATGCCTCTTTTGCCAGGTTTGCCATCCAGGCAGTTTAGTCGCACGTTTGCATCCTGACACTGACGCTCATCCAAGGCTTGAAATCCAAGCATCCTACGTGTTCCTGGAGAGAAGGCTTCACTGGGTCTGCTGCTTCGGCTCTCGTGAAAGGCTGCTGTCCTGTTCGCACGCAGGAGGCAGGAAAACTTGCCGAACACCATGGGTGGCAGGCCAGAGACGCAGTGACAAACGCATGTGGTTATTGCTGCAAATGTGTTCAGCCTGAAGCTTATCCCAGATATCACAGAGATCCTGCAGTCAGTTGGAACTAATAAAATGGTACATTTTCTTTTCGGTTTTCTCTGAATTATAATAACTTATTTTTATTTTGCTTGACAGATCTACCTGAACTACTTGGGTAACTACATCCCTAACACCTGGAACTACGAGCATGGCTGTAAAACCTGTGACCAGGACCTGATGGATTTGTCTGAAGTCAAAGTGAGTTCCTGTATTCAAGTTGGGAATACAGAACATATGAGCATTCTCTCTCTAAAGCTAAGTCGGACGTCTGTAAACCAAGATCCTTCCGGGCTTCCATGTTTCGCCACATCGTTCGGGCAGGGAAGTCGACAGAATCAAGATAGGCCGGCCGTTTGTTAAGCCTTAGCCAACTCCAACAATAACATTAGAACAACCAGGCTCGCTGCTCAGACTTTCATCAAAAGTGCTCAAATGCTTTGAGAATGGAGAGGAAGTATCACAGAGCTGTGGTGCAGGACTTGGCTTTTGGTTTTGGGAATGTTTCACTTAAAGGCCTGTCGCCACCGACTGGCTAGCTTTTTTAGTGGGCAGCTCAATATGGATTTTATCCACTGGGCGAGTCAAAGCGGTTGCCCTGAAAATTTGTTGCAGGGTTTGGTTAAGGCAAGTGACTGATAGAAATTCTTCCTGCACTCCAACCACAACACCAACCCCCCCAGTGCCCCACCGCCAACTTGAATGCTGGGTTTATATGCTTCCCCTATCCCTGCACTGGCTTCTGTTGAAGAAAATCAGTTTAAAGTGGTAAATGACAGTGTATAACAGGGTAAGGCGCATCAAAATCTTTATGCTAGGTATTAAGGTATTTATGCTTTAATTTTTTTCCTCACATTGTGAGAGAGAATTTATTAATGGCTTGAATTTCACATAGCCTTATTCCAAATAAGAGTGCCCGGTTTAACCATTGTTGGACCATTGAGAGGACTGAAGAAGCTGGGTCAAAACCTTTTTCTCTCAGGGCAAGGGTATGGCGAGGTCAGTGCCTGTCTCGGCTCTGTGGTTTTTGCCCGGTTTGGCCGGCCATGGGAAAGAGAGAGACTGGGTCGCTCGATAGACAGTGTTGTTGTTTGGTCGTGTCAGAGGTTAAAAGGGCTAGGTGGAGGACCAATCTTTAATCATCGCCCGATCTTTAAAAGATCCTCCCCATTTCTCTTTTATCCTCCCTGCCGGTAACAATTTGAGGCCCTCTGGCCTGATCCCTGGTGGCTTTTTGTTGTTTTCCTGGGAACAGAGCATTCATGGAGCTCCAAAAATAGATGCTTTGGCCACATTTTTCTTTTAAGGCCTGACACTGCTTTTTGTTCTAGGGATAGCAAAGAAAGTCCAAGTCTTATGGTGGGGCATTGTTATTATTATTAGTATTATTGTTATTTAGCTGTCACCCTTATATGCAGGGCAACTTCCCAAGTTTTACACGAAAAATACTCTTTGCATCCATTGATATAAAAAGTACTTGGCGGACTAGTAGGTCACAGGGTTATCCTTGCAGGGGAACTATTATTTATATTGGAAATATAACTTTACATAAACTTTATCTCTGAATTTCTTGATTTCATAGGCTAAATCGAGGCGAACAATCTGATCAGTTTTAACAGGGGTTTATCCCGATTTATGGTTCATTTACGTTTTAAATAAACATTGCAATGAACGGATTATAATTAACCTCGGAGAAGTTTAATTGGGGAGATGGGTTAAGCGTATACATTATATTTTTATTTTAATCTGAAAAGATTGTGTTTTCTATAGTGACAGACAAATTCATGTGTAGCTTCTTTTATTTTAGTACATTTTTGTTTAGTAGGATTTCCTTGCAGCATTTATAAAAATGTTGACTCATTAAAATGTTTTGTAGGCTACGTGTGCTACTTTGTATCAAATGAAGAAGTCAAAATAACTGACTGCCCAATGCGTGTGATGTAATTATTTTCTACACATAAATATGTCAACCCTTGACTCAAACGAACCTCATTAATTTATTTCTCAATTCCCTTAAGGAGAGAATATGTCATGAATTGACCTATTCCTTTAAGGGTGGGGGAACTGGAAAGTGTGATGAAATTACAGGAACTAATAAGAGCACACCAAACACAGAGTAAACAAAGGAGCACTTTGACACTGGTTGCAGACAAGATGTAGACAGGGTTTAGGTGAACATCAAGTTCAAACCCCCAGCAACAAGAATATGCTAAAACGGGTTTACAATGGTTTTAGCTATTGCCGTAGTAAACACAGTTCAAACCCAACCTTCGCAATGTTTGCTGCAATTGACCTGATGTGTTTTCCATATGTTCACTTCAGTCACCATACTCTTAACTAGTGAACAATTAGATGCGTTTAAAGAAAATCTGCTGAGAACCTTTTTGAAAGCTCTGATCACAATAGCTAAAAGTGGTTAGAATGTGTTGTAGGTATACAATGTATCTAGCGATGGTTGGATGTTATTTTAACAAATTTTACATATTTTAAACATTCATATAGATATATTGAAAATATTTATCTGACTTCTGCTTTGCTATAAACAGGATTATCCAAGTGTGACAGTTGGCGTATTTGTTGAGCAGCCAACTCCCTTCCTGCCTGAATTTTTTGAACGACTTCTGATCCTTGATTACCCAAAAGATAAACTGAACATCTTTGTCCATAACAATGTAAGTATGATGTGAAAACAGGTTTGTAGTTAAGGCACATCTGTAAATCCGTCAACTGACTGCGTCTCATTTTCTTGGACTAGGAAGTTTACCACGAGAAGCACATCCAGAGGTTCTGGGAGGAGAATAAGGGTATTTTCCAGAGCTTCAAGGTTGTTGGTCCTGAGGAAAACTTGAGCCAAGGGGAGGCCAGGAACATGGGAATGTGTGTCTCCTTTTTATAAGTAGTTTAGCTGTGACTTTGTTCTCTGGGTTATTACATAATAATAATAAAAAACGAATGGCTAGCCTTAATTACTACATGCACCTTTCAAGTCCTATTTAAGAGAAACTTCTATATCTGTGCCTTTGATTTTCTGACTCCTATAATCTTGTCTCTGGCACCCTGAAACTGAGTTTTTGAATTCAGAAATTGAAAAAAAAGTTTGCACCTTGAACACTAACTAGATTTTTATGCATGATCTGCTAACACTTAATCATGTCCCTTAGATTTTATGAAGTAAAGTTATATGTAATTTGGATATTCAATAAAGGCAACATTACAGATGCTGTAGGTACATCTAACAATCTACTTTCCATAGGTTTTTGTTAATTTATGTGCTTCTTGATTTGTATTACTGTTATTAAAGGAAAAAAGACAAAAATGTGGAGTAAGGTAGTGCCTAATTTGATTTCCTACCCTCCTGTTCAAATTAAAATAGTATTTCAAGCAGATATTCACTGATAAAAGCTTTTGTTTTAGTCAATATATTGGTATTCATAAATAACAATGATCCTGTCCTCGGATAAAAGTGAGTTATTTGTAATTGTAGTTGTATCTTTTTATCCTAGGGAGCAGTGTCGCAAGGACATCGGATGTGACTACTATTTCAGCATCGATTCAGATGTAATGCTGACAAACAGGCAGACCCTGAAGCTCCTTATAGAGCAGAACAGGTATTTGTTGTTGAAAAATTATGCACAGTAACTGTTTTGTCTGCATGGATGGAATTCCTGAAGTGCTAAATTCCCAGGAACATCAGATCTGAGCTTATGTAAAAATCCCTCGCAGTATAAAGACACGCTTGCTTCTCGCTAGCCTCAGTGTACGGGAACGCTGTGAGGTTACATCGTCTGAGTTTGAAGTGCCACTTTGCATTATACGAAAAACAAACACGTAACCTCTCTTTTTAAAGAATATATAAAACAGATGTCTTTCACACAATTCAGCACTTCAGCCGTCGGAAGCCCTTGACGATATTTAAAGAAGCCGTGAGAATTCTCTTCACCCGCAAAGTTGTGGGGAACAAAAATGCAAATCCCTTAACCACAAAATGTTTGCATTTTTATCGTCTGTGCCCATCTGATTCTCCATTGTAAATGAACACTATAATTTCTTGTAATGCATTTTCAATAATACGTTTCCCTCACGAGAGCTACGTTGCTATAAACGCGTTTGTGGTTTTGAAGCGTTGCACCGGAGGTGCAGCGGTGAACAGAACGCTTGCGTCACCCTGGTGTATGTGCCAGTGGTTGGCTGGCGGCCACACGGAGCCTCCTTTTAAACCTCAAATGTTATTCCTCAAGAGTTTGAAGGGCAGGCTCAAGTTCAGTCGTCACCTATTTTTGTGGAAGGCTCACTCTACTCCCATTTTAAAATACTCCACAGGGAACTTCCCAGAACAGTTGGGAGTGATGATGATCGAGAGCTGGTACTAATTTTAACGGTTGGAAGACTAGTGCTTCTCAATGTAAATGGTTAGAAGACTAGGACTCCTCGATGTAAATGGTTAGAAGACTAGGACTCCTCGATGTAAATGGTTAGAAGACTAGTACTTCTCAATGTAAATGGTTAGAAGACTAGTGCTTCTCAATGTAAATGGTTAGAAGACTAGGACTCTTTGATGTAAATGGTTAGAAGACTAGTGCTTCTCAATGTAAATGGTTAGAAGACTAGTGCTTTTCAATGTAAATGGTTAGAAGACTAGGACTCTTTGATGTAAATGGTTAGAAGACTAGTGTTTCTCAATGTTAATGGTTAGAATACTGAGGCTCCTTGATGAAAAGGTGTAACTGAGTTCTGCATCTCAAGGTGAAGGGGTGGAAGACCTTGTGTGTTTGCAAATTTCTGCAGATTTAAAGGCTAAAGTGAGACATTACAATTTAACAAATGCATTATCAATCCATAAAAAGTGATCCATATATATATATATATATATGCATTATATATTATATATATTATATATATATTATTTGTACTGCTCGGCATGTGAACGGTATCTAAGAAACCTCATCCATTAGGTGGCTGGTTGTCAGTGATTTTATGAAGTTTGACGGATTATCCTCTTTTTTTTTTAGAAAAATAATTGCTCCCCTTGTTACTCGCCATGGCAAACTGTGGTCGAATTTCTGGGGAGCCCTAAGCCTGGATGGCTATTATGCCCGCTCAGAAGACTACATTGACATCGTTCAGGGAAAGCGTGTGTAAGTAATGTTTTACAAACTGTAAGTTGGTGCACTGCTGGGACTAGGACTGCTAAAGAAACAAAGATGTACTTCTTTTGGTTATAAAATCCCAAAGCCAAATAAATAATAAGCTGTCATTATATTATGAAATCTCATTTAACCAAACACTTGATTTACAAAATCCATCCATTTTAGCATTTGAAACACTGCAGAGGTCTCAACAACAACATGGATTATGTGGACATTAATCAACCCCCTCCCCTTTTTTTCTCTCCCAGTGGAGTCTGGAACATTCCATACATGGCCCATGTATACCTCATTAAGGGAGAGGTTCTTAGATATGAGCTCAAGGAAAGGAACTATTTTGTCCTGGAAAGGCTGGATCCGGACATGGCTTTGTGCAGAAACGCCAGGGAGCTGGTAAGGCTTTTTGTCTGCTAACATGAAAGGCTTGGAGCATAAGCTAGTGAAGTCAGTTTACTTAATTAAATACTGGGTTCAGCCCATAACAAATGCTAATTTGACTAAGTTTTTAAAGTCTGTGAGAGTGTATGGTACATTTTAGATGTTAGTTTATGAACATCTATACGTGTCTCCCACGTATGCATTTTATTAACTATTCAAAAATAACAGCAAGTGTATTGATGCAGTGGTTCTTTATGGCAAAAATAACTACAGCTCAGCTGAAACCAAAGAAAAAGGCTGGCAAGTATACACAGTATAAATGTACTGTTTGTTTTTTGTGGCATGTTTCTTTCTTCTTATGGTAGCCTCCAACCTTTACTAAGGATTGCCTGCTCCAGTTGTGTCTCATTATCCTCCAACTTCTTATCTCCTCTATCATGTGAGCATGTTTAGCCGATGGTAACTTTTCAGCTGGCCATGTGTTATTGCTTCAATTACTAAACGCCTTTGACTGACTTTGTCTAACAGTTCTCTGTGCTGTTCACGTGTCACCAAAGCTAACACGACGGGTCTCATCGACGGTCTCCTCTACAGCTCCCATATCGTCTTTGCCTCAGTTTCCCAGCACGCAACAACAACAACAACAGCAAACATTTTCTAGGGAATCTCACTCTTTTTGTTCAGGGCCTTTCTTCCTTCCATCCAGTGGCATACACTATTTATCTCTCTCTCTATCTCTCTCTCTTCACAAAAGAATGTTACAGGACTTACATGGTGCTTTTCCTTCATTTTAGACAATACAAAGAGAAAAAGACTCTCCTTCTCCGGAATCATTCCATATGCTCAGACCCCCAAAGGTTTAGTTTTATTTTTAATTATTCTATATTCTCATTTACCGTGGTGTAGCCCAGAATAGCTTTGCCTCTTCACCAATTTCCAAGGGGAAAGAAAGTGTTTAACTGCAGATCAGAGTTAGGTCACTAATAAAGTTTGCTTTTTATCAACTAAAATTAGTTTCAATATCTTTTTTTAAATAAAATAAAAAATTTCCAACACATTAATGTGTTTATCTAATCAAAAGCATAGCCTGTAAATACATGACATTATTTTTTTGAATAATACATTTTTTCAATACTTTTTTCCTGATGCAATGTATTTTATTATGATGTTTTCTGGATCTGCTCCTAAAATATGGAATATAAATTTATGTGTTAAAGCTAATTATTGATCTATCTATTGTACAGAAAACATGTTTTGGTTTATTCTATTTTTTAACCTATTTAAACACAAGTGGAATAATTATTTCTAATTATTGACATTTTAAATTATCTGTATGTATATATATTAGGGTGGTTCTCAATTTCATGGTCCTGTAATTTATTGATATATTTATTTATATACTGAATATGAGTTATTTAATACAGTGAATCTTCGGCCTGTTAGGATTTAGGGGAAGCACAAGTATTAAAAAAGTTAAAATAATTCATATTTTAATATTTGTCTCAAACCCATATAGTTTTCATTGGTTGACCTAAAACGTATAACTCTTTTGAATTTCAAATCTAACTTTTTTTGTAGGACTTTAAAATGATTCACTCCTACAAACACAAAATTATTTATTTCAAATACAACTGCAGTTCAATGCAATAAAAATACTGAAAATGCAGTCCTGTGCGACCTCTAAATATTAGGCAATTTCATTCAAATTTTATACCTGGATTTTGTTTATGAAAGATATAAAACATTTAAGCCAAAAGATATTATATAACAGTTGACTTTTGGGAACCACTCAACTATATATGTACACACACACACACACATATATATATATACAGTATTTCAGTATTTTGCAGAAATCCCTTGGACATCTGGTGTTGTTGAATTTTTATACGTTAAACTTTGTTAATTGAAACCCCGAGAGCACCTGTTTTTATGAGTTTATTTATCACCAATGTGCCAATGCCATGGTACCATAACTCCCAGAGGAAGAAGGTCAAAAGAAGCCCAACATCTGGCAAAAACAAAGTCCTACCCATGTCCTTGCCATAACTCTGACGCTTTATTCAATCTCAACACTCAGAGCACATGTATAACAAGCTAATTCCCAGAACCCTTAAGCATTCTCAGCCTAGCCTACTTGTCCTACTCAAACATTCCTCCCGGTTTCCAGACAACCAGGTATTTCAGCTATTTAGATATTAAAATCAATTTTATCTGGTGGCAGGTTTTAAGGAACACCACACAAAATTGAAAGAATACATAATGGTAAACACACACACAAAACTTCTGTCTGCCTGTCTGTGTAACACATTGTACTTAAAATGAAAAGACTAGGCTGAAAATGCCCCTCACCAACAGCCCTCCCCGCTTTAAGGAAGACCCAGTAAAATTCATAAGGAAGCAGATTCCCTGGAGTTTAGCTGTCCTGAACTTCCCAGCACCTCTAAGTAACCCTATCCCTCCTGTTCCCCTCCCTTCAAAATCTGTACACTCCATAAATAATCACAGATTATTATTCTTTTTTTTTGTGTCTAGTGTCCTTTCACATGAGGTTGTCCAAATTAGAACTGGACATCATACTTCAATAGTGTGAAAAGTTTTTAGTCTGCTTGGAGTCTGGTTTTCATTGAGAAATATATTAATTATACATTACAAAAAAATGACTCAAATTAAAATAATACATATTGTTTCAGTGTCAAGAGGCATGCTGTGTTTTTGCTATGAACATAACATAATTTTCTTTGTCTGATAGGGTGTTTTCATGTACATTACAAATCGTCATGAGTTTGGAAGGCTAATTTCTACAGCTAACTACAATTTGTCCCATTATAACAATGACTTGTGGCAAATATTTGAAAATCCAGTGGTAAGTCGATTATTAAGTTTTATAAAGTTAGTTTAAAGTTTAATATTTCCTAAGGTTATATCGACATCAAGTTAGCCAAATTATCTTGTTTGTACCATTATTTTGTTAGTTGTCTGTAAGTATACTTCATGTGGCTAATCCTCTGTTTTTTACAGGACTGGAAGGAGAAGTACATCCATCCCAACTACACACGGATATTCACAGAGAACCTCACAGAGCAGGTACTTGCAAAACACAAAAATATGTTGCGTCATTAAACGTTGCTACGAAAACAATGGAATCAAATGCTCACTGAGACACAAGACCCAAAGATCTGCATTTTTTTTACACTATTTCAGTTTAATTATTTTTCTAAAACCAATTTGAAATCGGCAATTGTGCTGACACGTCTCAGCTCATAGCTACTACGATCACCCCCTTCCACCACACACAGGGAGATTTAGGGAGAACGACTTGACTCTTCAAATCCTAGTCGCCTTCAAGTCACTCAGCTCTTTTACACACTGTAGGCAACACAGCTCACACGAGAGGTTCAGCGGCGATCCCTCTAGACGGTACTGGAAGCTTGCAGACGCTCGGGAAAGCCAGTAGGAGATCCTCGTGCTATGCCATTTGTGCGTTGCTACTGTGCTCTCCCGGTCACAATAAGCTCATGACATGAACTGGATTCGAACCGGCGAACTCCAGCTCCTAGTGCTCAGTCTGATCATTCTGGAGACATTCACCCTAACTTTTATCTCCCATTGGAATTTTTAGCTAATGGGAAATAGCACACTACATGTCTAAAGGGAACATACCGGCATATTGACTGACAGACTACTGACCATAGCTATTCATTTTGGCGCATACCAAAAAGGACAAGTTGAATAAATTGTTGCAATCATATGCCACACAGGATTTTTGTAAATTCCACTGAATGTCTCTGAGTACTTTAAAATAGGTTAGTAATTTAACTAGCTTGGATATTAAAGGTAACAGTTTGTTACTTAAAAACAAAAGCAAATAATGGTCGCAAATTTTATTTTTTCGTTATATTTTCGGTCTGAAACTGAAACATTTACTTTTAAATGTTAATCGTGGATGCAAGTGTTGCTGCAGCCTTAGCTGGCAAGCAATATACTTACTATAGTCGATAGCTGATAGTATGGATAATCTCCAGAAACATTTGTATAATAGTCGTGTAGTGAATGGTACAATTGGTACAACATTGTTGAATGAGTATGTAGCTTGGCGGCTGAACCATAATGTTACAGTTTAAATTAAATTGTGTTATCTTTGACAGGAAATGACTGTTATGCCTAATATAATATGATATCTTTGACATCTATTCTCCAAAATAAACTTGAATAATTTTGAATAAGTAATTTTTTATGTGAATTAATGTATTATTTTAGGCAGCTCACCATGTGACATGATTCTGATGTTTTGCAGCCCTGTCCAGATGTTTTCTGGTTTCCAGTATTTTCTGAAAAGGCATGTGATGAAATTGTTGAAGAGATGGAAAACTATGGCATTTGGTCTGGTGGAAAACACAAGGTTTGTTAAATAGGTTTTGTTCCCATTATTGATAATAACGTTATAAAGATACATTTACAAGTCAATGACATGGTCCACAGAGAGATTTCAAATCATGCCATTACATTTTCTCATTCTGGAAGTATTGTATTTTTGTGACTTTTCTGTTAAACAATCATTCATAACTACTGTGTGTACAAACTAAATTGAAGAATCAGGGACAGACGGTCAAATCGCAGAGTCTCTGTCTGGGGTAATTTCACTGTATAATAGTTAAGAACTGTCCCTTTAAAGGGTCTTAGGTTTATTTGTTACCCTTTCTTTTGAGCCGTGAAGCACTGTATTGTCGTGTGCGTGTGACAGCAGTAGTGCTGAGAAGCAGTAATGCTGTCTGTGGTGGGTCCCCGACCTGTATGTGTATCGGTTACCCTGACAACAAGCTTTCTGTAAAAAAAATGGACGCAAATGGAGTACTGAAATTGTCAGTTGTCGTGATTCTTCACTGGAATGCTGTCACCACGGCGGACCGGATGGTTGCTGTGATTTTAACCAACTCTGAACAGGGCGATGGTAGATAAAAGCACACGCCTTTGTCTGTCTGAACAAAATATTGTCCTGCCTCACTTGTTCCATTCCACCATTCTGATTTCTTGCAGGACCAGCGTATTACTGGTGGTTATGAAAATGTTCCAACAGATGACATTCACATGACTCAAATAGACTATGAAAAAGAATGGCTGCATTTCATCCGCGAGTTTATTTCACCAGTGACATTAAAGGTCTTTTCTGGCTACTACACAAAGGTACCAGTTTATCTATATTGGCAGACTGATCAGTTAGCCAATTTGTTTTTGTTGCAATTAGCAATTCTTTCATGAAGTCATGTCTGATACAAAAAAATTACTAGACAGTAGACATAGTTTTCTTACATGTTAATTGTTTGCAGCACTTTATCTTAGGGCCCCTGTGTTTTCAGTTTTTCAAGAATCACTCCAGCACTAATAAACTACTGTTGTAGTAAATTGTTAATAAGTTCTGATTAAATTTTAAAAAGTACTGTAAATCTGAAATTCCATTCAGAATACTATTGTTTCTTCTATAGGTCATTGTATGGGGGGATTGGACCAAGACTGGTTGGTCAAGGCTTTCATTGAATGTGTCAGTCTTGTCTTCTCACTCACAGGGCTACGCCTTGTTAAACTTTGTGGTCAAGTACAGTCCAGACAGGCAACCTTCCCTCAGACCCCATCACGACACCTCTACCTTCACCATCAACATTGCCCTCAACAACAAAGGGACAGATTTTCAGGTGAGGCTGTTACGCGGTGCCCTGTTACGCAAGTGCCCTGTTACGCAGTCCGTGGTCGATACTCAACAACTAATGTTGTCCTACCTTGTACAACAATCAACTGAGACAGTACCTGTTCTTGACCAGCCGGGCCAACGGTCTGTGTGACTAATTTTTTCTCCAGGGAGGGGGCTGTCGTTTCCACAGGTACAACTGCTCCATCGAGTCCCCCAGGAAAGGCTGGAGCTTCATGCACCCCGGCAGGCTGACCCACCTGCACGAAGGGCTGCCCACCACCAACGGCACCCGTTACATTGCAGTCTCCTTCATCGACCCCTGAACTTCTCCACCTGCCTCGGCTTCGCTCGTTCCTGTTTCAGTTTTATTTTATTTTTAACCCTTGTTCGCTTGCTTGTCGTCCCATTGTCCTTTTTCGTCCTCCAAGACAATTGCAGTATTTTGCATTTTATATCCAAAACAAAAAATAATAAAAAATCACAAAAGAAATATGGGATAAAGTAAGAAAAGATGATGAAAAAGAGGAAAACGGCTTTTAGATCCGTATCTCCCATATTTCACTCTTTAAGAGTGTAATGACTGTTCTGTTTATCACAGCAGCAATTTCAGGGAAACCTTAATTCAGAGACATTGTTCGCATTTATGAAAATCACATTTATGAAAATCATTGCCTCTCATATTTGATTATGAATAACCTTTCTGCTGCTGAACATTCCTGATAGGTTTCCTTGATTATCTATTCTTGGTTGGTGTTTAATTAGTTTCTTCTCTCTTGTTAAGAAAACTTTTTCTCGCCTTATTACGTAATGAAATCAGAAATCAGTTCTTTACAATCACATTATCTTATATTTTGGTAACTTTACACAGCAAAGTTGAAGAATGCTTAAAAATGCTTTTACTTGAAATATTTTCCATGAAAAGTGAAAATGTTTTAGATGTCTGTAGCTTCTAAACTGGTAATTCTTTAAATTATTACATTTTTCTCAGAGTAATTTTTGTTAGTGAACTTTAAACCTCAACCAGTTCAGAAGCTTAACTTATTGTGAAATTGATGGAACCACAGTAAAATATATTTTTAACTTGAGAGGAGGTTGTTTTTTCATCATTGTGTCAAAGGAAGAACATTCATTGTTCAATCCACAAATAAAATACTCCATGATAAAAAGAAAACACGAGATAAAATACATTTCATACATAAGCGTATTAATCCAGATGTAAAATTAAGATTTGCCAAATAAATAAAATTTAACCTTCAATAATTACAGCCTATTAGCCATTAGAACATGAGAAATTATTGCCAGCGATGATGAGGTCTGAAGTTAGATCCCAAGAGCGTAACCCAGGAAGACCAGGTGGCTTAGGGTGTTAATAAATCAAGGAGCTTTGAAAATTGCCAAACATTAGCAATGAATACCAGAGCTGAGGTATCAAAATGATCTTTGAAAGGTTTTCAAAACAAAATATATTCCTTTGCATCAGCACACTAGCCAGATGAGCCGCATATTTATATAAACAACGTGATTGCACAATTGTTGAATAGCCCTGGCAGCATGTAGGAAATATTGCCACACGTACTGCCATTAGTAGACATGATGTAATGGCCAGTGTTCCTGAATGTCTGTTTTTTGGGGGGGTTTTTTCACCAGAATTCTACTTCCCAGAAAGACTGTAATTGACCGCCAATATTATACTATGCCACGACATTGTTTCTGAGCATCTCGTGATATTCTACTTGGAGAAAATGTATGGTCATTAACGTGTTCCATCCTCTGTGCGCTTAGTGCCTATGTATATTTTTTTAGATTTTAGTTTCATGCT
Organism: Hiodon alosoides; assembly: GCA_025775065.1. Classification (NCBI taxonomy): domain Eukaryota; kingdom Metazoa; phylum Chordata; class Actinopteri; order Hiodontiformes; family Hiodontidae; genus Hiodon; species Hiodon alosoides. Next base: position 19,246 of record JAOYSI010026773.1, read on the forward strand.
ACACTCCCCACAGAAGTGTACCAGGCAAAAAGGTAGACATCTACAACACAGTCTTACCATTAACAATGGAAAACGGGAAAGGATCGAGGTGAAAGTAATTAGAAAAGGCAAATAAAACTGAACTCTTGATGTGGCAATCTCGGTTTCCTTTCCCTCTGTAGTTTTCCTGAGTCTCAAAGTAGCAACCCTACCCCTAATTGTATTTCTCATTAAACAGAAAAGGGTGTGCCTTTCTAAAATACATCTCTCCAACTCCAAATGGTCCACTTGGGGAGTACAAATGAGGAATACCACATTTTCTTGAACAGGGTGTGGGACTTGGGGTGTGCTGATGTACATAGATACCCATTGAGGCAAAGATTGGTGGGGCTATGCACGCGCAAACAAAGCTGATGACTGTTTGAGCAGGACAGCGCAAGAAAGTGGTTGGCTTCTGCTCGTACCTTACTGTGAGCTAGGCGATCCCACATGGAGAGTAGGCTCAGAGAGAGACAGAAGAGTGGACCAGAATACTGAGCACTTTAAAGGGAAAACTGAGTATTTCAACCGACAGCTTCATTAGCCACATGTGCTTTTGTACGACATCACGAAGTGACGAAGTGCATCAGGCAACAATGCTTACATCAGTCTAAAAAAACACTTCAGCAGACGGAAGACCTTTCTTTCTTTTTTTACCTAGCAGGAGGTTGAGGAGCGGTCCCTGACGAGGAGCACATTTTTTTTCTTTTGAGCCTCTTCCTGTGAGCTGACTGATTAAACTTTCTGGGAACCGTACAGGGGGAATCTAGGTCAGCGCCCTGTGAAAAAAATCCTTTGGCCATTCAAAGCGCTCTTTGTGGAAGTACTCCCCCCTCCCCACCCTCAATCCACCCACCCACCCGCTGAAAGGTGACATTGATCCAGCCCAGGGTCTCCGGAAGCCTGCATGGGTAATGCGGCCACGCAGATTTTCTGACAAATTATCGAAGGGCAAGGGTTCTTTTTTTCTGCCCAAATCTGCTTGATGGCAGACTGACTCCTATGAAGGTAAATAACTTAGAACGGGTCTTTTTGGCGGGAATTTTTCTTCTGAGCAGCACTGTAAAAATGAATGAAAGGGGTTTTCTGGCATATTTCAATGTTAATTCCTTAATTACATGCTTTGTGTATTTGCACATTCTTATCGTGTAATTTAGTTTGTTCACTGAGCTAGTGAAACCCTAACCTCACAGGTCACCGTCATGTCTGTTTAGCAAAAGCTATCAACCACCAGTGCAGACAGAAGTAACATTTAAGGTCAAATCTCTGCTGGATAAAATAGGCATGAAACATTATACGCTAGTTATGATAATTTACGTTGTACTTCTAACTGCAGGGTGCTCGGTGACAGATAGTTATTACCCATAGTGTGGTATGTAGTTGAGACTAAACCGCACAATGTATGGGCAGTGAGAGTGTTTACAGCCCAGTGTAAATCTCTGAGCCTGAGCATAAACACATGTGGGGCCTGGAGGTGAAGACAGGCCTCGGGGTGGGCACAGCTTGTTATTTCCACCAATGGGCGGTGCCACCCTGTTTACTGAAAAGCTGATGCTGGGCGGCCTATTTATCTGCAAAGGGAGAGTGGAGAGAAAAGTAATCTTGCAGCACCAGCAATTTGCTGGCATTGGTGGGAGGCTCTGCGAACACACACAGAACCCAGAGCGCTTCGCAGCAGCTGCCTTCTGCCTTGTTTGCCTTCTCCTGCCAAAGTCAGCCTCTAGGATGCATTCTCACACCCACACCAAAACAGAATGTGCAAAATCGTTCAGTATGTCGACAAGCTGTTGAGCCACGTACAAAGCAATTACATTCAATGTATCAGTCCCCTTTCTGTTTTCTTGGCAATACATACCTGACCATGACTTCACCATAGAATATTTATAGTTGCTGCTCGTACTTTGGTCATACCTCCTGGATACACTCCTTTAATTTACACCACAAACTTAAAACTACAGTCTCAACACATATAACAATTCCCTCATCTAAATTCATGCATATCGATTGGCCCCCAGCTCTAGAAAAGAGAAGAATAGAGATAGATCTTTTTTTGAGCCGCATTAAATAAATGTTCACTTGATTAGAAGTCTCGGAAAAGGGTTTTTTAAAGCAATTTTTTGCCAAAGTTGCAAACCAGCTGGCTGAGTGAGTGACTCAGCACTTCCAGTTAGTGGAAAAGTACAAAAAACCCGAGAAATTATAAAATGGTCTAAAGAAGAAATAATCCTGTAGAGGCTTTTAAATTTGTTCTAGTCCGTCAAACACAGATTTAAAATAATTTAAAAAAATTAAAGACAAAGACGATGCACGCCTTTTGCGTTTGCATACAATTTGGAACCCCTACTTCTGCATTTCCTTTCTGACAGAATGATCGGTCTGTTCAAGTGAGTGTAGTATGCGAATTGTTTACATCAGAAAGTTTGTCTTTTAACTTTCACACATACAAGCAGATTTATGATAATTGCAGCAGAGAGTAGCCGTTACGGTTTTGTCTCAAACACAGGATCCGGCCGTGGCATGACATTTTTGTATTCCTTAGTTATACAGATGAGGTCATTGTTGAGAGTCTTGGGAGCCCACATGAGCCTGGATTAAAGGGACATCAGTGTAGGAGGAAGCTCTACCCTTCTCAGAAAGCCCAGGTGAAAACACGGTGGTCAGTGGAGTCCTTTTAATTTAGAATTGGAATACTTTGTGCAATCTAAAGATAGCGCTTAATTGCACTCTTGAATAATTCCTTCAGGATGGATTCTCGAACAGAAAAAGAGATATGTATTTAAATCCCATTCATAACAAAATGTGACAGGAGGTCACTTTTTTACGGGTGCTTGTTTTAGAAGACTGGCTCGCTAGCAGTATAATGAGATGTATCCCTTTGTAATTTTCCAGTATAAACAACTTTGGTACAGGTTACAAAGCAGCTTCTCCACAGGCAGCACTCACATACAGTTGGGTGGAGACTGAAACTTGTCCATGTTAACTGACTTTACAAAGAACTTTTGGCACACCACCTAACATTACAAAACTATTATTAGGGTGTCAGTCATAATGATGACAACAAAAAGGGAATAAAATAGTGGTTGCATAGCTCATTTTCCAAGTGATGGCTCTTATCACCAGGGTGCCTCCCTCAGTCATAACTGTTTTTCAGGTAAGCAATAAATCTTACCAAGAAAACAGCAATCACGGATAATTGTGCGCTTGTGGAGAAATAAACACATTTATTTTCCAGGAGTGAGCTTGTTTACTGTTGCACTGTAAAAGTTGAGCATGCACCATTTAAACAAATTACACAGCAACAGCGTGTAAAAACAATCAGAGACCAAACTATGGCAGACATCTGCCCCGGCACTTATTGATTTACAGGGGGGAGGAAAGAAAGGCCCTTTTCAAAGTGGCAGTTATGCGCCTTTCACTGCTGCTGGAAAACAGAGCGCAGACGCTGCTTGATTACACTTTAGGGCCTTCCCGTGCCTCGGTTTATTGAGTCTGGTTTCTAACAAAAACTACAACAATAGGGGTGCAGGCGAATGGAACCGGACTTTATGACATTGGCGTGGGTCCAGACCAGAGACCGATGTGTTCACAGAGTTACAATGGTACGTGTGTCCGAGTGCATGTGTAAGAGTGATGCATGAAACACGTCAGCTTGTGTAATGAGGAAAGCAGTGTGAGCCTCGATCAGAAAAAGACATTGGCCGAAAGGAGAGCCAGCACATGTCTGATACTTGTGTAAGCCAGATTTAGTGATAAAAAATGAAATGTTGAGTTTCTGGATTTTAAATCAGATTCCTCACATTTTATTGATGTTTTACTCTTATCAATTGACTTATCAACTGGACACAACAATTTATTCAGAAGTTTGTATGTAGAGGAACACATGTTCTGAATTTGAACATGGTAAAAAGAAATAAAAATTATCAAATAATTAGTGTTAACAAATTGATATTTAATGCGTTGGTATGTCTGTTGGCAAGACACTATCAGTGAGAGAATGCTTCAAATCTTAACATATGCTCAGCAGAGAAAGATACACAATTGACCTGAAGCTAAATGAATCTATACACTGCTACACTATATATGATCCCAGCTTACCTACAATCCTTGAGCAATAGGATTGCAATTTGTTAGCAATCATTATTTTGTGAATACCACACACAAACTTGTGCTTTGATAACCTGTGTTGTGCTCTAATTTGTCCCAATTATGTTGCTGACATTTTAGAGTCAAAAAGTAAGATAATTGCACTTGTGTGGTCCATGTTAAAGGCATTCAGATGCAGTTGGCTATAATTTAACAAACAAAATACTTCAACAGGCCAGAATGAGTGAATGATTTTCACTGAACAGTCAAAGAGAAAACAATGATCAATAAGTCATCTCATAGCCCTTCTGTGATTGGGTATCAGTTTCATGAAAGTGTCATGGCTTTCATGTCATGTCTGGCGGTGGGCCAGTAAAAACCTTGCTGGTAAAATGCTGTTTCTAAAACCCATTTATCATTGTCATCATCATCACCCTCTTAGCCAGTAAAAATGTTGGCTGATACACAATATCGACTCAGAGCTGGAAGAATTTATATTACTACTGTGACGGAGGACAAAAAAAATCAGCTTTGGTTTTTAACATTTGTGAAATCCCACAGCTACTAATCCAGAAAGATTAGTTTGGGTAAACTAAGCCAACCAAGCAAATTCTGTCACCTTATTTTCTACCACCTCGTCTTTTCTACCATACATTCTGTCATACATTGCTGGTGCTTGCAGAATATTCCTCCTTTTACCTGCAAGGGTTTTCTCACGAATGAGGATTCACGTTTAAACTAAGTGTGTAATATTGTTGTGTATTATAGGTATTTAATAAAATGAATCTGCTGACCCAGTCTTGTGAAACTCATAAGGCACAGAATGCACCTTATCTGGAATGTTTCAAACTTTGTTCCATGTCAGCAAAGTGGCTCAATGTTAATAATAATACTAATAATAATTGAACAATACAAACTTAAACTGTATTTAAATTAAGTAGAAAAAGACGAGGCTTGTGTGTATATATATTCACATATATACATGCACTACTGGTCAAATGGTTAGAACCCATTTTTTTTCCATTTTAAATTTAAATTTGAGAAATTAAAGTCACCTGTGAATCACCTGAAATGGTGGAAAGGTAGGCGATAAAAAAAAAAAAAAGTTTAGGTTACCAAAAACTGAAAAATTATGCACATTTCAGAGTAATACAAAAATGCTTTGTCAGGGAGCAAGTAATTACTAGTTACTTTCAGCTGTTCCTCAGCAATGGAAGAAAATTACGCTTTGAAAGTTGATGCTAACAATTCCTTCAGGTGTTCCAACTTCTACAAACCTTCTGTATGTATAAAAGCAGCGTTGGAACAGACCACACCCTCTTAAGAATTATTCGGACAGTATTGCACAGCAGGAAGTAGTATATTGCTATCCTAATGGCGAGAAAAAGACAATTAACAAAGGAAGACAGACAGACCATTACAACCCTTAAAAGCGTAGGTCTTTCCTTTAGAGAAATCGCAAAGAAAGGTGTTAGTGAGTCCAGTTCCCTATACCATCAAAAGGCACTTGGAAACTGGAGGAAACTCTGACAGTAAGAGGTCTGGCAGACCCAAAGCCACAACCAAATCTGAAGACAAGTTTCTGACCGCTTGTGTGATAGGTGGCTCACAGGACAACAGCTTCAAGCACAGCTTAACACAGGTTGAAGTAGGCAAGTCTCGGTTTCAACTGTGAAGAGAAGACTTTGAGCTACAGGTTTGAGAAGTGGCAGTAAGAAAGCCTTTGCTGAGATGGCAAAATAAGAAAAAGAGGTTTGCCTGGGCCATGAAGCACTGTCAGTGGACTGAAGACTGGAAGAAGGTCTTCTGGACCAATGAATCAAGATTTGAAATCTTCGGTTCATCACACAGGGTTTTTGTATGCTGTCGAGCAGGATGGTACGTCAGAGTAACACCAACTGTCAAACATGGAGGAGGAATAGTGATAGTCTGTGGTTCTTTTTGCAGAGTCGGTGACTTGTACAGAGAGAGTGGCACCCTGAACCAAAACAGCTACCACAGCATTTTGCAGCGCCGTGCAAAATTTGTTGGGAAGAACTTTACGGACATATTTGATTTCCATTGTAAAAAGAATGCCACAACTGTGTTCGGCTCTTATATATTTATTTGTTCTATGCTTTAATTACACATTACTTTGAGATATTAAACTGCATAAATTTCAAACTGGAAAAATGTGTTCTAAAACTTTTGACTGGTAGTGTATATACATATACATACACAAATGTTTTGGAGGATGGAGGGACTCTGCTTTAAAAGGTCAGAGACATTCCTCCCCATGTCCCCCCACCACCCTGTAAAATTATTCCGAGCTGAATCTGGCTCAATCCTCAGAGATGCAGTCAAAAACTGAAAAGAAAGAGTGGGATGGTCGCCTCTGGGACGTTCGCCTGTGGACCATTCGCCGTGCCTGGAAAAACAACAACAAAAGCTCAGAGACGGGAACACAGAGTGCCCCTGTCACGGCATTGTCCAGTTTGCCTGGAGCCATCCTCAACCCTCATGCAATGGGGCAGCCTCTCTCGGAGTGCGTGCCCTTCCTTCAAGAGGAGATAATTGCACGCTTGCAATAGCGTGGCTCTTGTAGGATTTGTATTTAGCACTTCTTCAAGTCCTGTTGCATGCACTGAGGAGAGCCCCGCTTCCCAGGAAATAGTGTATATTTGGTGCCGCCGTGTGAACCTGCTGCCCTTGCTTGCCCCAAACGGATCGGCGACGTCCAGCTCCATGCCAACCGCAGGGCCTGAAGACAAAGCCAGCCGTGGTCCTCTCGCGGTTACACCCTAATCCCAGCACACTCTGGCGGCAGATTAAAAGGGCCAAGCGCAACTGAAAGGCTTCTTGAGCTCAAATTTGCGTGCCTAAACAAAACATTGTGGCCATGGACTCCATTGAGGATTGAGGTCAGGTTGTGGAGACCTTCTTGTTTCTTTTGGTTATTCTTCTGCTTCATCTTTAGCTATGTTCTTCGCTCTCTTTACTCATCTCTCTTTTATAAAATACATGATCTGGGTAATGGTGAAAATAACCATCCCTATTTATTTGGATGTGGATGGCTGTGACAATAAAACAAAACCAAAAAAAAAACAGTTTTCTAATGTTTATTCAAGTCTACAGTCATACCGTCATTTCTCAATAATTTTAACCAAGTAGTTTGGAGAGGGCCAAGGACAAAACAAAACAAGAAGTGTCCCCTGCCTCATCCATGTTAAACAGAGAACAATAAACAGAGGGAGAACTAATGGCCACTGGATAGACATTCCAGGAAAGTTACCGCATTAAAATGAACCAAAGAGAAAAAGACTGGCAGGCAGCTAGGCTAAATAAAGATGGGATCGTTCTATGAGAATCCCAGACACAGCCAGGAAAGCAAACACAGTGGCTAAGCACATTTTGCTGTTAGGGATTTTCAGTTTCCCTTCCCCCTTCTATTTAGAACAATGGTCACAGGGAGGGCCTTAATTCACTTTCTTTTTTTGGAAGCAATTGGACTGTTCTTCAGACGGAAGTGAGAGGTTCTTGAGTGATAGTGGTACAGTATCTCTCAATTCTTTTAACCATCTGGTATGGCACGTCGACCGAAAATTACCACCACCACCCAAAAATCTCTCCTTGAAGTCATTGCCAAAATGGTGCCTGTCGCTGGTTACTCGCTGAGTTGTTGTTTTTTTCTGAGACAAGCTTTTGAGTTGGAAGCTTTTTGAATTGGTTTCTTGGCAGCAGCTTTGTCCTCAAGTTTTATCAGAAAGCAAACTTTCTACATTCCGAGGAAGCATGACTGTGTACTCATGGAATTTCCTATTAAGCACCACAAAACGTAAATGAGCCAAATAAAAATTTCCTCACTGAAATACTTCATTGTGAAAAAATTACAAATTACAATTTTTTTTCTTTTTTTTTACCACAGCAATTTAGATGAGTAGTATCTGGAAATGGTGCACATTCAAAGGAATACAAATAATAATTGCGCACAATTGCCATTGGCAGGAGATTAAACACTGTTTAAAAGAAATGTGACAGGGAATATTTCACATGGCTACAGGATGTTAGTAGGAGTGGACATAAATGCTTAAAACAGCTATTGGTATTAGTATTACAGTTTTGCTATTAATACTTGGGTGAAGCCAGGGTGAAAAAAAATTTCTGTGTACGCCACCCAAAGCTGCTGGGTGAGATGTTGGTCCTTCTTTTGATATGATGGGCTTTATTTTGATTATCATAATCCCTACGCAAATGTTGGTACAATAAAATGTGAAAGGCAGGTGGAGGCGTGTTCAATTCGTTCTAGCAATTTTGAGTGCAAGTTATGGTCTTGCTGAAGGGGTCGGTTTAAACTAGCACCCACACAGCGCAAAACAGTGTAATGAAATTACTAATTCGGACCGAGTATTGAATTATCATCTGACAAAAATCAAATCTGCTTGCATCCATATGTGTTACGAAAATAGAGCCTGATCTCTCACTCTCTTTCCCACACACACCACCTGATACAAAATGTCTTCTGTACCATACGCATCGTCAAACATCTTATTGGCCTGTCCCTGATGCCACTAACCCATTCCATACACAATCCAGTTCCAAAAAAAGATAGATATTTTGTGCTTTTACACAAAAAAGATGCAGAATGTAAACATATGCATGAAATTATGACAATTCTGATTGAAAATCACTTTTCTTATGTTTTTCCAGGTAGGCACATTTGCGGAAAAGTGTTCAGCTGGACGCATGACACTATTAACTAGAGCTATTATGCAGTTGTTTCACTCAGGGTAACCAGTGTAAGGGCAATTAGTTAAATATTGTTGAGACCCATGAAAAAGAAGTATGAGTTGTCTATAACAAACTTGATGCCAGTACATTGTCAGAGCCATTCAGTTTAGAATGAAGTTCAATGAGTATGATCAAGAGATCCAGTTCATGTATTCTAATTGATATGTCTGACATCCTGGAAAAAAGACCTATTGAAATTGTAGTAACTTAATGTATTTAATGTCCTGTAGGCCTTTCAAATGCAATTATAGGTTACATAGCAATAGTATCATTATAGAAGTAATTCAAGCAGAGTGAAGGTCTGTGATTGTAAGAGTAAATAAATCTTGCAGTTTAAATTTGAGCCGCAAGGGCAGGAAATCCACAGGCTTAGACAATCAAGATCTCCTGAGAAGACACCCGGAAACACCCGGTCTGAAACGCCGACATAATGTAAAGAACAGAACAGCAGAATTAAACATGAAACAGGAGGGAGAGGCGATATGGATTATTACAGGAACAGAATCAAAAAAATCCCATCCTTTATGCCCCCTGGGGGAGACTAGTCACGCTCTCTCGCTGATTCACATGCGTAAAAACCCGGCTGATCCTCAAAACTCTGTAGCAGTTGGTTTTCTTGTTCTTTCAACTGGTCATATTCATGAGGGCAGACATTTTATATCCAAGCACAGGTTTCAGCAAGGCCTGGACATCCACGGACAACAAAATAAATATCCAAACAAACAATTTCTGATACCTGTAAATACAATAAATGTTATTATTATATATTTTATATATATATATATATATATATATATATATACATTTACTGGTATATAACATTTTAGTGATAAATATCAAAGAGTCTGTCCTGCATTATGACTTGTCCTTCATTTTGAACTATTAAGGGGTGTTACCAATTATTTCTGGTTGGTGAAGGAGTGTTACTTTATTCGTTTCGCCAAGATTAACGCAAGCGCTCATAGTTTTTTTTTTTTTTTTTTTTAACAACTTTTGATTTCCATTAGCTTTTTGCCAGCTGTAATGCTATAGAGTTGCAGATGACGCATTAGCAGAAACAATTTGTTGTTATGGATGAAAATATCTTAGATATTAATATCTTAGGAAAAATAAAACGTTAGGAAAAAAAAAAAGTAAAATTACTTGAAAGTACTCTGTTAATCAAACCAGTGAGATCAGGGGCCATTTAGAAGCTAGAATTTCACCCTTCCTCATGCCAACAAAATACACGGACTGACTAAAAATTACAGACGGAACTTCTGTCCTCACTGTCACACATAAAGTTGCATGTAGACTCTGTAGTCTTTTCACAGACTTTGTGGCATATCAAAGTTAGAAATATAAATTCTAATTATTTTTTTAAAGGTATTGTTCCTCAGCATTAATGTAAACCGAAAACTAACCAACCACGCAAGAAAATTACATCACTGGCAGCTGCCCTAGGGTTCATATAGATTCAATCAACTAAAGTTCTGACACAGATGCTAATTTAACTTTTAAACATTTTTACATTGCATGCAATATACTATAAAGAAAAGACTCCACTCTATGTTCTTCCTGGCCCCATGACATATTAAATCCACAGGAAAATAATTCATTTTATATTAGCAGAAACTATTTTAAAATATTTTTAGTTAAAATTCCTTTGTATCTGATGCATCCAAACATAAAATAAGACTCATTAGTATATTTTGTATTTTAGTATAGTATTTAGTACTTTCTTGCTTTTGTGTTGGGCAAACCGCACTTGTTCTTTGCATTTATTAGAACCTTGTTAACAGTTAAATATGTGGCCACAAGATGAGATTGCACTTAGGGGAAACTAATTATAAAACACAGCTTTAAATTATTATAGAGTTTATTTTTTTAGTTTAAAGAGCAGAGGGAAGAATGTGTAAAGAAGTGACTTGTCTGAATGGCTATTACAGTAGGCCAACCTGCATGGTGATCAAAGTGTTTCCTCATGTATGACACATGTTCATAACTACCATGAGTGTGGGCCACTGGTGCACTTTCAAATAATTTCATGTCTGTAAACTGACTCTCCAATGTATGGTTCACACTACAGCGTTAACGGCCCATCTGCGCACACAAAAGCTGAAACTGTTATATTCTATAGCTTTTGTCAGACACCATCAGGATCATTGTTTTATTACATGTATAGCAAGATATGCAGGCTGTTCTGCCTACAGAATTTCATTGTTTTTGTATAAAATCCTGAAGTGTGTTTTTAAAACAATTTTCCAGTTTTTTTTTGTTTTTTTTAAGTAGGAAGTGCTTGTAATACGTGATGATACAAGATTTATTTATTTATTTTTTATTCTCTTTAAGAACCTTTTATAATTTATACATTTATAATACTGTAATTCAGATTAAAAAAGCAACATTTATGGAAAGCCTTTACTTTTGTTCTTGTAAAAACTACAAGTACCTGTTTACCTCCATCATTCACCACTTATGTGTGCAAACATTTTGAAAACTAACCTTAAACAAATAGATAATGGTAGCTAAACTAGAATACAACCAACAATCTAACAAATGGCTAATTTAAGGTATACAGGTATAATGAGTGCCTTATTTAAATATATTTTAGTTTTACGTCATTTGTGAGTTGATAAGATGGAAAAAAATTGTTTCTTGAATTTAATAATAGTACAGTACGCCCCCCTGTGGCCAAAAAAAAAAGAAAATCTGGAGCAATAACAAACACAAAGTAAGAGTGGCGAATGAAAACAGTTTGATTGAATTTATGCTCATGCAATAAGAGAGACAAATAATCTCTGTAATGAGAGACAAACAACCACATACTTAATGGCTTCCAAAGTACTGGAAAGAAACAGGCCACAAACAAGAATTTTAGGTTTAAACCTGATTGTACATTTAGGTTTAAAGGTTTAAACTGGATCTACATCAAGCATTCAATCTTATTTTGCTCTCTTCTCGATTATTACGTATGGAGTTCATGGTAGTGAACACTTTCATGGTGTTATCACTTGAAAATGACATTAAAATAAATAGTTGGTAGATACAATTTTTTTTTTCTCAGGTATAAAAATGTTGTTTTTTCTTTCAGCACATGTGGGCACAAGTGAGCTAGATAGGATATTTAAAAAAAAAGAATTAACTATTTTAAATCTCCATGAATACCCAGTGCTCTATACATAACTACCCAGTGCTCTAATGGAAGCCCTAATTGTCTTGGTGTGTGAAAAATCTGACCACTGTTGTCATTATTGCAAAACATTGTCATGTAATACAAGTTAATGTAATGCCTTGATGCCTTTCCATCATGTAATTCCATAATTTAATTTCATAAATATTCTGGCACTGTAAATATAAACATAATTGAATGTACTCCTTTTTGCGCCCAAAAGTCGATGAGGTTCTTTTGAGAGACACCGGAATGATGGAAAAATATCAGGGTTTTGGAATAGATCGGAAAAATTCTGTCTCATTCATAAACAAAATACCATGTGTTCCTGGTATATAATAGTTCTCCTTGGCACAGCAACCAAGTGGTATTGTGTTAATCTTCCTGGTGTTCTTAAATAGATGCAATAATTATAGTTATCTATACAATATGTCAACAAATATAAGATTTATTATATAAAGTTATTACATTTTGAAAATAAATATAAACATATAAATGTGTGAAAATTCCACCCACATAAATGGTATAAAAACATGTTATTGTCTCTGTGTGTCTGTTTAATTGATTTGTAACTTGCAGTAAGTATTTGGTGAATTGTGCCACGCAGCTGGGAGACACACACTCAAGCCTTGGGAACACACCCAGATGGCCAAGACTGACAGCCAAGCAATAGGGTCACACCCTCAGCCAAGACCACACATAGTGCCAGTAGTAAGCTTAAGAGTTTTTTGCAGAGAGATTTGTTTGTTAAGGGTTTCTCTTGTATCGTAATTGTTTAAATTTTCCATGTTTGAATAAATTATAAAATATGCAGAGTAAAAGGTGTCACAGAAACCCCCGTCTCCCTGTCTCTACCCACCCCAGACTGGGCATGCCCAGGCGTGCTACAGTAGTGTAGGCCTATAACCTTAATTAATATTTTGTGGACTGGGAGCTCTGAAAATACTGAACAGTGTGAATTTCGCAGTGCAAATACAAACAAGCAGGCTGATTATAACTGATTAGATCAATCTACTCTGAAACAGAAGAGACATTAGAGCAACTGGTGGGCAGTTTCCTTCCCCTCAAAACCAACCAAAATCACTAATATACACTATATGGACAAAAGTATTGGGACAACTACACATTACACCTACAGGAGCATTTATGACATCCCATTCTAAATCCATAGGCATTACTATCGAGTTGGTCCCCCCTTTGCAGCTATAATATATATATATATATATTGTAACGGGGATGGCAGGCAGCGTTTCCCCCGCCTATGGGCTTTAGCCATCCCCGAAGGGGCTGCTGGGAAA
>JAOYSI010026784.1:0-17668 GCA_025775065.1 Hiodon alosoides
ATATATATATATAATTTTCATGAGTATCCAATAGTAGGCTTACATAAAAATGAGCGATCACTGATGCGTGATTCCATTGTTGTCTTTGTGAGAGTCAGACCATAACCCAAATCCACCCCCGGCACACACACAAAATACATTGCATTCTTCATATCACGTATTAAAATTATGCGCGTGGAGTCAGAAAATAAAACCAGGCCTACCGAGGGGGAGAACGCGGGATTACAATAACCCACTTATTATTTATGAATAAAAAGGTGAATTAGCATATTAAATGGAAAATGATAGTATTCTGATGTGTATGTTTTTTTACAGATTGTAATGCCTCATGAGAACTCATACCTATCTTAACACAAAGGTGTTCATTATTTTACCACTAAAACAACACGGCATTCGAACTCGTGAAACACCTTGCGTTAACCTTTTCTTTTTCCAGATCATTCAAATTCTACTCGTTTGGTAAATTATGATTTTGGTAAATTATGTCATGCAAATATATGCAATTAAACAGAGAAGAATAAATTATCCACTCAAATATACAAATAGAAAAGTACTAATACAATAAAACATACACACAAATAAACTTGATGATAAATCTTTTTTATAATAAAATAAAATTATATGCCATATAAAACAACATTTACTGAGGGACTTTTTTGAAGAAAAAAAATTATTTATTTAATACAGGTTTAATACATCATTAAAATATGATTCTTTTCACTACACAATTTCCCGCTTAAAGACAGATCGGGTTTCAAATAATTTAGATGCTAACACACACGAAAATACATACAGTACGGTTTATACTCTTTCTGCTTCGCATTATTGCTCATATTTCTAATAAGGTATCTACCAAATATTTCCGATGTTTGAGCATCTGTGTACACGAAAATTCCTTTGTCTTTTGAAGGCCTCAGTCGCCGACTGCTTTCGTAGAGAAGTAACCGTTGTGTTTTTACTACTTTCGTGTTAAATTTGCCGGTTCAATTAGGCTAAACCGTAGAACCAAATAGCCTTATTTTATCCAACGTATTTACTTTAATGAACAACGATATCTCATATTCTTAAAGTAATTTAAATTAATGAGTTAATGGTTCATCAGGCTACGAAACAACATGAGCCTCCAGTAAAATTGACCCGGTATAACCTGACTACTTTAGTGCAGTAATTCAGTAACAATCAAAACGATTATGAAAATAGTGCTACCGCTGAAACGGTCTACTTAAAACACTTCAAACACAAAAAGGGGTTCGGTCCACCATGCCTTACTTCCGTCACGAACAGAACCAGATCGCATAGATATTTATAGATTTATATACTTGTGTGAAAATAGGCTTAAAACTATACTAAACTATTCTTTTACCCCCTTTCTAAGTACATTTGACAGTAAAGGTGTCTTATATAGACCCATTTTACTACGACCACACAAAAAACCTGGAAAGTTGTCTATGTCATTTTGAGCACCGTGGGAATAAGTGTCTGATGAAATAAATGTTTGCGCTACTTCTTGAATTAAGAAAAAAAGAGAGAAAATAATTATACACAACTAAGACTACAATTGATATAGACAATATAATTGGTCACGATCGAAATATGTTTTTTTTAAAGAACGTGGTTTATAAGCAACCTTTTTACGCTTTTCTGATCAGGAAGGCAGCTGACATAAAAAATTATATATATATATATATATATATATATATATTACAAGGCATGTATATATACTTCAAGGTTTGTATTATGAGAGAGCACTGATCTTACAGGGAACCAGTGACGTATTCTTCCAGCGTCCAGACTGATAGCTCAATCAGTCAGCCAATCAGTTTAATCAATCAGTGCATCTTTTCTAACTTTTCAAGCAATAGCGTTGTCAGAATATTGACGTCTGTGGCAACGACCTGCACGCCGAACACTTTCACTGACCACTGCATATTCCAAGAACACAGCGGATGGTCTTATTTAGACTAAACTTTAGTGTTTAACGAATTTTCTCAGATGCCATTATGAGCTTTACTGTCATATACATATACAAATAACCACGGTCTTAACCACGGTTTTAGTGCCCTTTGCCAGTGATATGTCGATTTCTTTGAAACAGGGTCATACCTATGGAAACCAAAAGCTAGTTTTTAAATGTATAGTATATCACATAATCGGTGTTGAGTTATATAAATAAAACACAAATACAGTGCTAGTTATGTTTTGGTGGACCCTATTACATTTCTCATAGAATATTAAATCATCATGTCTGAATAATTCAATTTACTTTTGCCTTTAAGAAGATAAACTTTCCGCCTTCACAAAGCCGGTGGGTTTTAAATAATGCTATTGATATTTATCATATTGTATTTTGAAATGTTTGCATCATCAGCTGAACTGGTTACATCGTTCTTATAATTAAAACTGAAATAATTAATAAATAAAATAATTTATTACACCGCAGTAAAATGTATTATTTATAGGTTATTTTCAAATGTCCATTCCAAGTTTCTAAGGGCGCACGTGCATGTCAATACAATACAAGAAGAAATGTAATCAGTTCTAAAGAGTCTGCGTGATTTTCCACCAGTTTTAGATGACAAACCAGATAAAGTCCCAGTTACATCGCCTCCTTAACGGCCACAAAAGAAGTCTGAGAGCAAAACGTGCTCTGAATCGGCGGCCTAATGCCCTTCTAGTCATTTTCAATAGCATTAGATATTTAAATGAAATGTGTCAAATTAAAATGTCATAGACTGCTCTCATCAAGAATCTGCTTTTATCAAATTTTTGCCGGTACCTACCTTTATTATTATTGTCATTTATATTATAAATTGAAAATATAAATAAAGTACTTTTATAACCATAACGAAATGTATGTATGTGTGTAAACAAACACGTGCATGCATAAACATGCATTAGCGCTTTCCCTCTCTATCCTACATGCGAGGAAAGATGCTTTAAAAATCGAAATGTTTTTTTTAAGAAACTCCTGCCTTACCAGATGATGGTCTGTCTGAATACCTCGTGCAGTAAACCCAGGCAGGCCACAGTAGCGGCTGAGATTCTTTACTGGGAGGATTTCCTCCATTGCTCGCATTCACAACCACAATTGAGTTGGCATTCTCTCCGTATTTTGTCGAATTAGATACATTCCCCTCCCCTTGCTTTGACGAGCTCTGTTTGGAGGATGGTGAAGACGAAGAAGACGAAGACGAAGAAGAAGAAGAAGAAGAAGAAGAAGAAGAAGTACTGTCACTACTGCAGTTTGAATCCTGGCACAAAGTACTCTGGTGAGATGGCCTTATTATCAAAGGGTTGACGTTCTCTCTGCCCAGCGTCTGCGCCCGCTCCCTGTTCCCAAGCTCTTTCTTGCAACCAAAATCTGGCCGCAGAATATTATCAATGAAGAAGTTGGTGGTTCTGTGGGCTTGCTGCACTGCCGGCTGAGGCAAGATCGGTGGGGATGGCAAATTCGGAGAGAGTGAAACACTCTCCCCTTCGCTCGAATCTCGGCTATTTTGATCCTTTTGCTCTTCCATAACTGGAACCAGTTCAGCTGGAGCGTCTTCTCTCCAAACCGAATTCCACTTGTTGGCTGATATTTGTATCCAATTATAACGGAGATGTAACAATTTTGTATTATATAAAACGAACACCTTTGTTAAATTAAACAGTTTTGTTTTCTAAACGGTCGGCATCCTGGTCGTGTATTGTTCCAAGTGTCATAATCTGCCCTCTTGACAAGACTGACAAGGCATCGCGCGCTGCTTCGAAGTCCCTGCCTTTCTCTAATATATGACAGTTCGATCTTTGCAAACTCTCCTAAAATCGCTCAGCCTCTCACACACTTTTTTTCCGCTCACCAACCGGAAGCGCGTGAATCCATACACGTGCAATGCACCAATCAGCTTTAAAGCTTCTCCCTGACATGTATGGTGACGCCCAATCGGATTTTACAACTCTCTGAAAATAAATACTGGTTGGGTTCTGGAAAACCAAAGAAGAGGTCACAACTGCACATTTTTTATCTCCAGGATTCTAGCTGTAGGCTATATTCTGCAGTGGCAAAGGGCAGTGAAACCTGAACATTACTTGGCACAGCAAGCCTCTCGGGAGTAGCTTTGGTTGTCCGACATTTTTTTCAGGTGTGTGCAGTGTATTATACAGGTTTCGAGGATACCTAGTTTGCATACGGTGTTTCCAAACAAAGTCATGCAAGTAAGCAAATTTAAAGAAATGTTAGCGTTATTTCACGATACTGGCACGTAGCGTTCTATAGGCTTCACTATTGCTCTGGAACGTGCTAAACAGTAATGACAAGCTTTTTTTGTTGTTACGTTTTATATTGAAGTTGATTTCAGTTACGCGTTATTCGATACTTTGTTCACGGGACGTGTGTTCCGCCTTTCCGTCTCTTCAACGTGGGCACATCTGCTCTCCCGAAATGACAATACATTCGCTTTTTTTGAACAATTAAGCAGTCTCAGTGGAAGGTCAGGTTGCATTGGCCTATTTTACACCCGGTATTGCTACTACTATTACTACTATTTGTAGGTTTTACAATCCCTCAATATTCCCCATGCCAAATGGCCTAAACGCGCACAATTGTTCATACGTATGCACCAGATTTCCTAGGTTTATCAATGTAATAATTATTTGTTTGCTCTTTGATCTGTTGTCCCACAGTTCTAACCGGTCGTTGTTTTATTATTGTCAACATCAGACCACACCCACCCACACACACACACACACACACAATGTGTGGCCATCGATAGACGTACCCCTTTAAAAGCCATATAAATAAACAGAAATAACTTCCACAAATCGAAACAAAAAGTGTTATGCTTCTGATTTTAGGATTCTTGTCTCCCTGTGTAGACGCACTTTAAACGCACCATACACTTAAATCAAGATAAGTCAAGTCTCACAGCCGTTGCACGTCTTGTAACTGAAAACAACTATATAAGCAATTGCATTAAACCAGTTGATGCATGGTACTGTGCGTGGTTTATATTTAAGATTCGAGAATTGAAATATTTATTTCAGACTATAGTATGGGTACTTAATTAAATTCTAATTAGGACACTATCAATATCCTATTTAGCCAAGTAGCCATTGTGAGACGCGATGCTTTTCACTCGGTAAATGAGGACTTGTGCGCTTATCTTCCCTGCAAGAGACGCCTTGAGAAGGGCCGCAAAAGATAATTTATAGGTTTTAATTACTCTTCATTCCGCCTGATCAGCTTGGCGTTCATCACAGTGGAGTGAATAAAACCTGGTCAAAAGCACTGTCAGTATTCCCTGGCAAGGCGCTTAATCAAAGTAAGCAGGGCCACATTACACGCTGCGAGGACCGCGACGTAATTTCCCAGCTGCTGATAAAGCTGGTTGAATAATGCGGCGATGTTCGAAGACACCATTTACAGGAATGACTTTATTGACGGCTTAACGTAGGTAATTCATTTTACCTTTCATGTATTGGAGCCTGGATTTGTTACAGTAATGGGATGATGAATGCACCGGCGGCCTGTGTCTTATATTATTGAACATGCTATAATAGACACACACCCTTTCTCTAAGTGTCCTGAAAAAATATATAAGAAGAAATAAATCGATTTAACTACTGTAATTGCATTATGGTCCCGTTGAAACTAATAATATACATTTCCAATATCGTTCTGTCAGACAAAAAGGTAACCCGCTTTATAAACTGAGACGAAACTTATATATTGTTTAACCAAGAGCAGTCAACTCAAATTGGCTGCATAATGATGTGCTGGGTCAAATAATTTTTTTTAATATAAATGTTGTTGTAAAACTCTGTGCTCGGTATTGTTCTGAAGATTGATATATTCTGAAAATTTTCTGAAAATATTTTATAATTGTCCAGAAAATCCCAATTATGGTATACTTTCTAATAGGATGCACATTTCTGCGTTATTAATGGTAAGACAACTTTTTAATATATTAATAGAAAATATTTAACTAATTAATAAAACGATATAGTTATAGTCGATTTTCTATGCATATGTGATTTTTTAAATGTTTAGCAAATCCGTTGCTTAGTCTGCTTTTTGTTGGCCATGTCAAATGGTTATTATGTGTGACCATTTTGTAGCCTAATGTGTACGACATAATATTATCTGTTGTTCTTTGCACTGTATGTTTGGGTAATCCCGGTACATTCCATGATGCGATCATGAAAGTTCAGAAAGTTCCGGCTTAGTAAGGCATAAATGAGTTGTTGCAATACAATGGGTCTCAACCTTCCTACTGTGGCTGGGCGACAACAGGTTCTGTTGAAACTGAATGCGAATAGATTTCTTCTACAAGAAGACCATTATTATTATGAGCTGTGAGGTAAAACAATCAAGATTCCCAAAGCCTATACGGACTCAGAGAATTCTGTAGGGTACGGCACGTCAATCTTTTTGTCTTTGGAAATGTAAATGTAACAATTGCCAAGATTCGCATGTTGTAAATTGTGTATATTTCGTTGGTTGTTCTTAACTTACTTATTTTAGTAGAAACTATTAGTTGTTTTAAGAACAATTGGTTGCATTTATTCATTGACAACTAAAACGCAACATAGAAAATAGTTCATTTCAGGTGCTTTAGCGGCCAAATGACTTAACTCTTTTCGCTGTGGAATTCGAAAACATGTACACTGATGGCGAATTTCACAAAACAGTTTGTGATTTCCAGATAAACTTGAAATAATCTTATATGTATGCAACTCTTCTGTGTTGTGCGCTCGTCGCATTTTATTCTCACAATTTGCGTTAAAGAAGGTAAAGCAAGTGTTTTTTTTATGTTAGAATGTCGCCAAATACATATCGTTTGTGAATTATAATGAATCTACCTTAAGCGAAACGTTTAAGCATTGAAACTGAAATATTTAGATGTTGACTGAGTTAACATGTAATTAAATGACTGCGGTAGATCATGGTGCTGGATGTAACTCGCGGACAGTGATCCGCGTCCGCTAGCTGTGACCTCCAGAAGAGCGTGTTCATGCAGCTGGAATGTTAGCTCGGCTAACCATTTTTGGAGGACAGATGTGGATGAAATCACATAGTTGCAACGGGCCCGTCTTTCTTTCTAATGAAACCTATTACAAACTACAGCTACGAAAACGCAGGTGGACCTGATATGACCGAATTTTTGCGTCCTGAAACATTAATGCATGCGTTTATTCATGTAGCACACCATGATATTATATTACATCAAAATTATCATATTTTATTATACTAGCTGATTGTTTTTCATTGTATTGTCTAACAATAAGTGAAGGTGATACACAGGTTTCGCTCAATAAGAAAATGTGAGCTCAGAATAAGTGTTTTCGGGATGGTTTGTGAATGGTTCGTCAAATCTGAAACCGTGTCAGTTAGCCTGGACTTTTGTTTCCCCAACTTTATTGTCTTGCTAAGACTGTGCGAGTCGCTTTGGATGGATGCGTAATGTGCATGTCACACATGTAATGTGAAAGTTCATTTTGACAGATATTTGCCCTTCATTATTCATATGTGTGTGCATTTTAATACGATTATTATTGCTGTTGTTTTAAAAAATCAAAATATTATTATTATTATTATTTTATTTTTTTGCTGCTTCCCAGTGGCACCTTCAGGAACTGGATTATTCTTGTGACAATAGTCCCAACATTCAAGTCACGTTCACTACTCTGAAAAGGCTTTCCTCATCAAATTGTTATGCAGAGGGTGGGAGTGGGGGTCTTGCTACAAGATGAAACGAAAAAAACTACCCACTTCAGACGCCAAAATGTGTTTTTCTCTATCCATACTTAAATAATATGATAGCAGGTTAACCACCTTACATTGGCATTGGCTGGAGATCATTTCCATGCCCTGTGTGTATTGTGAAGTTAGTCGATTCGGTTACTTTTCAAGAAGTTTTATTTATTTATTTTAGACCGCATTTTTGTGAAATTTAAATGAGGGACTTAATTATAATTATTTCGTTTTTATTAGTCTTGATGTATGTTAATGAATACGGGTTTTTGCTCATTTCTTTGTAAAACCAATGTAATTTTCGAATTCCACATTCTAACCACAAACCTGAATGACGTGTTGTTGGTTCCGCATTACAAAAAAGTGTTTTCTGGTATAATAATTGTTAAAACCGGTCTAAAGTCACAAACGAAATAAAGCAGTTCGTCTTCATTTCAACGTCTAAGCGGCCTTATTCTATCAGACATTGGCGCCAATTTATGAAAAGGACGGTGGATGCTCAAGTGACAGGTGACCCAACCTACGCACACAATGCGTGCAGGTGCACACGGAATTTTAAAATACAGATTTATTGTTATTGTTAGTTTTTCGTCTGAGATATTGGGGGTAATCAAGCTCAAAACAATCCATGGACGTGGCGTCTATGATGACATACATATACATATACATATACATACAGATCTCCGTCAATGGTCACATTAAAAAAAAATATATTAACACTTCTGTAGGAATTGTAAAATGAAGGACGCTAGAACTCTGACATTAATTAACTGTCCTTCCCTAGGTATTTCATATCAGTTAGCGTAAATCAGTTCGAGTTCACCTCTTTTAAAAAGCTGCAATTATCATATAAGCAAAAAGTAACAACGGCAACATCAAATTTGTATTATTATTATTATTATTATTATTATTATTATTATTATTATTATTATTATTATTATTATTTTCATATGTCAACTTCATATTATTTATAGACCAGCACGATATACTAAAGTTATCAAAATTAAGAGTGCATTCGTATACATATTACATATTTTCTATGTCTCTGTTCAGATGTCAATTTTATTAGGCTACATGTAGTGATAGTTGGCGTACTATGATTTTACTGTATAATTTCCGTAACGTACTATAATATCACTTATTAAATTAGAAAATTGGAACTGAAAGTTGTTCGTGTGGTAAAACATGGTACGTGAATTTACAAAAAAAATTCGCATTTTCAAATATTTATAACTAAATAAAATTGTTAATGTGTTTTACTTTCTATGTAACTGTGAGTGAGTAGTGAAATTGGTTACTTTTTAATAAATTAACTAAAATTTTAGGGATTATATGAAATCAGTTGTCTGTGTTCTCTCCAACAAGAAAGGGTCTGCACTGTACAAAGTTGGAGAGACATCTTGTGGGCTTTTACTGAATTTCACTGGCGTTTCTGGCGTCAGATTTTTGGCCATGTGCCCCCGTTAAGAAATTGGTGCCGGTACAGAGGAACTAGTGAAAAGATTTCTCTTTTTAATCAGAGAGTAAGGTCACCAGATGTGCCCATCGATGGCACCGATACCCGCCCTCAATCATTTTAAACCATTCATTGTGGGAACAAATGATTATTACGGCAGATGAGCTCAAGAACCACACAATATGCCCCTTTATATTTAAATACATGGACGGAAGCTTTGGGAATCACGTGGGATGAGGAGACGAGAGCCGCCCCGCTAGATGGCATAGCAGTGTTTCAGATGGTCGAAACGGTTGCTGACGTACTTCGCCAAACAGGCTCTTGAGAAATGTTTTAATAGCGGGTTGTAATAATGTTATTTATGTCATATAACACATGCAAGACACAATCATATATGATTTCTCCGGGTTTTTTTTTTTGTTCCATTATACATGTTGAGTTTGGTTTTTGCGTAATTCATGTACAATTACTGTATTTCTTGAATACAAATAGTTTAGTATTCAGGACTACACTACGGTGAATATCCTAATTGATCAATTTATGCGTTTGGGAAAATAACCTTTTTGCGGTTTTCATAAGATTCCTCTTTGTTAAATTCACGTTATTTCCTCGTAACAGACGCAATCAAAGGGTAGAAGTGACCAAAGCAAGGGTCGCTGATTGGATCACGTATCCAGGTATGCATGCGTGTCACCAGTGAAGTGTAGCTAAGAGGATTTTGGCCGCGTATTGACCAATGATTAGTTGTCTAGCGTTTGTGTTTTTTAAACAAGGGTCCGTAAATGAGAATTCGTGTTCCTTTAAATAACCGTGTTAAAGTGCTTAAGAATTACTATTACACGCTTTTTAAGTGGGAGCACAGTTCTGCTGCACTTGCGTAAAGTGTTCTGCGCGTTCTGGGGGGTGGTGGTAGAAGAGTAGTCCACGCTTCAGCACCGCGGACAGCTCTAGGGGTAGTTTCTCTCTTAAACGCACATTCCGTAATGCTTTCATACAACATGATCTTGAAACCTGTATGCTGGTTACGAAGACAACTTATTTAAGTGTTTGGTGTCGTCGCAGCATTTGGGTTTTTATTCCAACATGTATTTGAAAGGCAAAACTTTCTGGGGACAAAATGTTTCAAAATAAGTTCGACAACATTTTACATGTGTACAAGCTGTAGTCTAACGATAAACATTGAAAGTTATAGTGAAGTTTTATTTTAGATGAATCTTACGAGTTGGAGGGGCTTTTATTCTAATAAAAACCTTAAAACACTGACAATATGATACCTCATATAACTACTCTAAACAAATAAAACCTCCTTATCGAAGAAAATAATCGTCCTCAATATTCTTGTGTGCTTCGGTAGATGGCAGGAAACCGCTTATAATAAAAATTCCAAACTGTTTCAAACACCGTCTTAAATTGGGAGCCGAAATGTGATGTCGGGTTTTTCCAGTAAAGTATTACCACGTTTAATGATATTTGTGTTTAAATAATGTCTTGGAGGTGGTGACAGTTGCATTTAATTAACCATAAATGCGATCACTTATTCTTGTTGGACTACAGCCCCCTGGACATTAACTTTAAACCATCAGGAAATTTCTCTGTTACGGAAGTGCTTAGCTCCTATGGCTTTGCTTTTAAACTTTCGACTTCATGTGAATGACCCAAGAACCAAATGTAAATATCTAAATATTTAAACAGGAACATTAAATGCATTTTATCAGAATCAATACTGTAGTTGGAAATGTACAGTGACTGTACTCGCCCCTCTTTGATTTTCTGTATATTCTTGACACTGAATGTTTCAGATTTTCAACCAGAACCAAATGATTGATTAAAAGGATCCCAAGTAAATAAATAACCCAACATTTTGCTGCTGATTTCATTTATTTTTGAAGAAAGCTATGCAACACCCAGTGCCCTGTATTAAAAAGTAATCACCCCTTTAGACTCATGTCATCTTTAGCGGCGATAATTGCAACCTAACGTTTCCTGTAGTTATTGATGAGTCACATGCTATACTGTGGAGGAATTTTGGCCCACTCATCCATGCAGAACGGCTTCAGCTCCATGACATTTATGCATTTATAAGCAGGAACTTCTAGCTTCGAGTCCTACCACAACATCTCAATGGGGTTTAGGGCTGGAGTTTGACTAGGTCATTTAAAACTAAAAATGTCTTGTTCAACCATCTTGATGTAGGCTTACTTATGTGTTTGAAACCACTGTCTTGCGGTATGAGCCTGTGATGCTCATAAATGGATGGCCGGACATTATCTGTTAAGGAGACTAATTTGTAGTTATTTCAATGATAATGATGGGTCCTTGTTGGCCGAAATATTCCACTTTTGATTCGTCCATAGATTGCTCCAGAACTCATCAAGGTGCTTTTTTGGCAAACATGAGAGGAGCATGTACTTCTCAGTGTTTTCCGTCTTGCAACTCTGCCATGAATCCCATTTTTTGTCCATTGTCTTTCTGATGGTGGAGTCTGTCCTTTGCCAGGGCAAAAAAAGGCCTGCAGATCCCTGGCCGTCATTCTTTGTGACTTCCTGATCTTACACCTTTCTCTCTGAGACATTTTGCCCCCCTGGCAAGATTCACTGCTATCTCCATTTGGACAATATGGCTCTCAACGGGGAGCCCAATAGCTTTGGAAATTTCTTTGTAGCCATTTTGGACTGATAAACATCAACAACTTTCTTTTTTCCAGAGGTCTTCAGGGATTTATTTTGATCATGGAACAATGTGCCTCTATATAAATTTTTTACGTTTTAGTTGCTTAGCAGACACTTTTATCCAAAGCGACTTACAGTTTACAATTTCTACATTCATCCACTTATACAGCTAGAAGCAATTCAGGTCAAGTACCTTGCTCAAGTTAACCAGCCAACTAACCCGCCGCCTCTATGAACTGTTTCCACCTATGTGTTCTCCAAGGGCCTACTTCTCCATTCTGAGTGCCTTGCGAGGCAAGATTGACAAACACAAAGGAAAAAATCCTGACTGGACAGATTTAGGTTTTCTTGCCAGTAAGTCAGCAGTTCACACATCGTTTATAAGGTGAAACCCTCCTTCCGTCTCCGTTCTTTGGGTACTGTCCTTATGGAATCGATGGATGCACAAAGTGATAAAGCCACCATACTGAGTCTAAGAAACCCGCTGTACGACCTGGACGAGATGATGAGCAATGCCGAACGCTACGAGTTTGAAAGCGCTGGTAAGGTGACATTCCATTGCCCAGGGGACCAAACGGTTGCCACTTTCAGATTGAGGGTGGGGGCCATGTACTGTGATCAGAGGTATTTAGTAACATGGCAAACTTAAAGCATTGTGTCCCGAGATGCAATATTGCAAATGAGCAATTATTAACCAGGTTCTTGAACTGGAAAGAAACACACTGAACATCTACACTGTGGTTTGGACACCTAATTTGAATAGTGAGTTCAGAATTTAGAGAGTAGGTAGTGATTCCTTACAACTTTATATCCTGCTTAGATTGTGGAGGATTAAATTTATTTCTACTGTATTTCGGTAATTTCTACACTTTGTTTGACTGCGATTCCGTGTTTGTAATGTGTTATTTTATATAAATTATTTTTTTTGTTGTATAGAACTGAAGCAGGAAAAGACAGGATGTGGGAAGAGGTGCCTGAATGTGGTTATTGTCTATCTGATCTTTCTTACGGGTGTGAATGCATTCCTGTTTTACGAAGGTAAAGCACCTTTTTGTTGTGGTTCTGGGGTGGTGAGGGTTCACTGGGAGAAGGCTTGAGCAGTGGGCGTGAGTGCGGATTCATTGTTTATGTTTCGGAAGGAGAAGTTACGCTATTTTCAAATCTCTATTTTTTTAGTTTTATGAAGTCCAAAATAGGTAATGATTACAAGTTGTTTGCAATGGTATTATGTTTTATTCATACTATTATTGAAATGCTACCTTGACAATGTTTAAACACTGTGCCAGTGTTTTATTTAACATGTGCAGTTTTACTAGTGATTAAAACTTGCAGCATGACGTTTTTTAACTGCAGATAAAGATGGAGTATTATTTCAGCTTCTAGCTTCTGCATTCGTGGTTGTTTTTTGGCCAAGTCTGAGGGAGATAATGTCTGACGTGCTGAAGTTTTTACCTAACCCATGCATATGTTGCTCATTACTAAGTTAATTTAAATTCTCTGATTAAATTAGTTTGCTAAAATGGACTAACAATGTAAACAGGGAGCTAGGCCTGGTGTGGTCAAAAACTTGTTACGCTTTTCCATTTTTCCATTTTTGCGTGTACAAAGCCTTCTGTGGTGAGATTATAAACGCCAGAGATCTGGTAACCGCCAACACACTCTGTCACGCTCTCCCCAGTGTTTGTGCTGCGGGCCCAGATTCAGCACAAGGCTTGGGACGAGAAGCTAACGTCTACCTCCGACGGGGAAATGTGGGGGCACAGAGACCATGATGTGCTGGCCAACACCAGCCTGGTGTCCGCCCTGCGCGTGGGACTTGGGGAGTTTCAGTCCCAGGTGGTCAAGTGTGAGGGGGGAGTTGCAAGACTACAGGAGGAGCTAGTTCTGCTTAATACCAGCACCCGTCAGCTGCAGGGCCAGCTGACCACCCTGAGCCTCACACCAGGTGAGAGAGATAGCTAACTCTGACCCTGAGCCCCGGACCAGGTGATAGAGAGAGCTAACCCTCACCCTAACCTTGAGCTTCACACCAGGTGAGAGAGAGCTAAACCTAACCCTAACCCTGAGCCTCACACCAGGTGAGAGAGATAGCTAACCCTGACCCTGAGCCCCGGACCAGGTGATAGAGAGAGCTAACCATCACCCTAACCTTGAGCTTCACACCAGGTGAGAGAGAGCTAAACCTAACCCTAACCCTGAGACTCACACCAGGTGAGAGAAAGAGCTAACCCTGACCCTGAGCCTCAGACCAGCTGATAGAGAGAGCTAGCCCTCACCTTAACCTTGAGCTTCACACCAGGTGAGAGAGAGCTAACCCTGACCCTAAACCTGAGACTCACACCAGGTGAGAGAGAGTGCCAAACCGAAACCTGAGACTCACACCAGGTGATAGAGAGAGCTAGCCCTCACCCTAACCTTGAGCTTCACACCAGGTGAGAGAGAGCTAACCCTAACCCTAACCCTGAGACTCACACCAGGTGAGAGAGAGTGCCAAACCGAAACCTGAGACTCACACCAGGTGAGAGAGAGAGCTAAACCTCACCCTAACCTTGAGCCTCACACCACGTGAGATAGAGCTAACACTGACCCTGAGCCTCACACCAGGTGAGAGAGAGAGCTAACCCTTAAAAACGTCTTATTACTTTAGTAAGATTACTACTCATTACACACTGCTGGGAGCAGTGAAATAATTCTATTTCTTCAATTATGAAAGTGCTTTCATTTATATTCCATCCTACTCCATCATTTGCAGCCTTGTTTCAGGAGTGTTGTTGGGCACCCCTTGTGAAAACTGGGTTCTTATTTGCATACTTGCTTTTCTTATGGTCTACTCGTATTTTGGCAGCTACACAATAAGAACTGGTATGTGATGTGCTTTAGCTTGTTATCTGCATGATATTGAAATGGGGTGGGTAAAGAGTAATGACCACATAGTAACTATTATTTCAAATGCTACAGGTGCACCTGGAGCTAGAGGTCCAAAAGGGGATCCTGGGGTTTCAGGTGAGTCTCCGCCCCTTTTTATTGTCTAGACAGCCAAATCCTTTGTATTCATTAGCATGTCACAAAGACACAAGATTTTGGGAACCTTCCTGCCCATTATAGTTTTGTGGCAAAGTTAAATCTTTAACCCAATGAGATGTGTCTGCGTTGTGTTAGAAACTGCCCTTGGTTTGTTTCCTTGAGGTTCCCCTGGTGAAAAAGGAGATCAAGGGGCCAAGGGCAGTGAGGGAGCCAAAGGGGGCCCAGGTTCAAAGGGGGAGAAAGGAAGTCCAGGTGAGTCCTTGTCTGTCATAACTTTAGGAAAAGTTCTGCCATTTTCTTGTGCTTAAGTTTTACGCAGCTAGAAATAGGCAATGATTCCCAGATAGTTGTAGTATTATATTGTACTCCAATTATTATTCAAACATTAATTTGACAATATGCTGTTCCAGAATTTTCTTTAACATACATATTTATGGACTTTGGACAGGTCTGAGGGGGATAATGCGTGACATTATTGTGTAATGTGTAACGTGTATCAGGGCAACTCCTCACACTTGGTAGGAGAAATGTAAGCTTTAAAAAACTAACAAACCACATGAAAACATTCCCCTTGGATTTGAGTTTTTGATCACGATTACAGTTAACTGCAGAGTTAGAAACAACGTTTTTACCTTCCTGTTTGGACATTAAGCAGCTCTAGCCAAGAATGCTACATAGCTAGAGTCCCACATTTGTTGGGGACAACCACTCATCCATTCACTGACCTGTTGTGTCTTTGAGAAAGGGCCCTTGCTTGCATCAGAGCAGGGTAAACGTGGTCCGCTCTCATATCTTGGCAATAAATCAATGGGGCTGACATTTCTGATATCAAATCTTTATCAACGGTTATCTTAAAAGCACCAATCCATCATTATGCAAGCCACGACCCTTGTTATGAAACGGCAGTACATAGAATTGTATATTATCATATTCTTTTAGAGCAGTATGAAGTGATTATTTTCAATCAGCTTCAATCCAGTGAATGCCTGACAAGGTTCCTTGAGCTAGCCAGCAAACTTTGTGCTTTAATTCTCTGTTTTTTATTGAGAGAAAAGCAATGTAGAACAACGAGAGGAAATCTGCCCCTTTCTCCGCCTCTTTGAGGTGAGAGGTGATTTGCATGCTTTTCAGACATTTATGAGTGTTTGAAACATTTAATAAACTTTAGCAACATTTAAGTTATGTTTGAAATATATGTAAATAAAATAAACATGTATGAATGTAATAATTATTTATCTAAAGTTTCTTACATTTATGAAATGTTTGAAATATTTGTTAATAAAACAAACATTTATAAATTTGAAAATTATTTATTTAAAGTTTGTACGTATATTAAATGTGTCAAACATTTTAAAATGTTAAAAACATTTAATTAATGTGATTATAAACATTTGGAAATGCTTATAGCATTTAATACAAATATTTTACTTTCAAGACAATTATTTTAAAAAATTGGTTGATGTTTAAATACTGACAGACAAAAAAAATTGTATTTTTTAATAAATGTGTGATAAATGTAAGTATTTACCCAATTATGAGCAAGAATTTTGATCTTTTTTTACTGCCTTATCATTTGAAACAAGTCTTTCCTCCCATAATGCCACCGCTATCTGATTAGAATCCCCTCATGCCTCATGATAATATTAATATAGGAACAGTTCTTAATGGGACATATTCAGTGTATTGTATTAGAATTTACATTTGAACTTGAGCCTGATCTTTGAACTTGATCCTGTCATGAGCATGAGACACAACGTTCAAAGCATTTATTTGCTAAACTCTTCTTGGAACAGAAAGCCGTCACAGATGCATGTCTGCATGTCAGAGAGCACAGAAGACAGAATAGCAGGATTGTGCTTTGTGATAACCTGCACATGTTTGTGTCTGCTGGGGATTGACAAAAGACAAATCAATGGGATAACCTGCATATGTGTTTTGTGGAGGGGGGGTGATGAATCAATGTAGAAAAACACAGTTTGTGTGTGCGTGTGTGCGTGAGTGTGTGTGTGTGTGTGAACGGAATGATGAGAGGGCCTCACTATGCAGGTTATGCAGGCCCGCCTGGGAGGGATGGTACCGCTGGAGAAAAAGGAGAACCTGGAACACCTGGCTTGTCTGGACGCATAGGACCTGTGGGACCACAGGGTCAAACAGGTACTGCAGGGGTGGGGGCCGTCTGGCCACAGGAAGTGTCCGATACGTAGTTATGGCAGTTCCAAAACTTGGCTTCAAGCTCTCCAATGTCTAGGAAAAGAGTTCTCAAGCACACATTGTAGATATTCACAAAGGCCTTTACTTTAAACTCGGTGCTGAACTGAGAACAGATCGTGTCTGAGAACATTCTCTGTCTCTTATTGCTCTAATTCAGCAGTTCCCAACCTTTATCCCTTCAACCCTAAAACTGCCTATTTAAGTTTACTGTGAGCCTTAGTAATGTCACACGTGAGCTGCCTATTTAACTTTACTGTGAGCATTAGTAATGTCACACGTGAGCTGCCTATTTAACTTTACTGTGAGCATTAATAATGTCACATGTGAGCTGCCTATTTAACTTTACTGTGAGCCTTAGTAATGTCACACGTGAGCTGCCTATTTAACTTTACTGTGAGCCTTAGTAATGTCACACGTGAGCTGCCTATTTAACTTTACAGTGAGCATTAATGATCTCAAATGTGAGCTCCCAGTTTAACTTTACAGTGAGCATTAATAATGTCACACGTGAGCTGCCTATTTAACTTTACTGTGAGCATTAATAATGTCACATGTGAGCTGCCTATTTAACTT
>JAOYSI010026784.1:21796-32562 GCA_025775065.1 Hiodon alosoides
GTGCTGCAGTGCTCACCACTCATTCTGCACATTTCTGCAGTGCTCACCACTCATTCTGCACATTTCTGCAGTGCTCACCACTCATTCTGCACACTGCTGCAGTGCTCACCACTCATTCTGCTCAGTGCTGCAGTGCTCACCACTCATTCTGCACATTGCTGCAGTGGTCACCACTCATTCTGTGCATTTCTGTGGTGCAACATTTTGTAAGACCTTTCTGCCTCCCTTCCCTCTTCTGCCACAAAACTCTTTATTTTTTCTGCTCAAAATTTTAGGAACAGGCGACATAATTCTGGACAACCTTGCATGCACTGGCAAGGAGACTAGTATTTTCTTGTGCCCGCATGGTGGCATTGGAATCCACAACTGCAGCCATGATGAGGACGCTGGTGTCTCCTGCTCCTGACCCCTAACACTGCTCAACACACGGCCCTCGCGGTGGATCACAGCCAGCCCTCTCCATTCATACTGATATATGCAACTTTGATGGGCATTCAACAATGTAACTGATTTTTGCAGAAAGCCTTGTTGAACATTTACTTGTTATCATTGTATCATTGTATAGGAGCATTATATACCTTTGCATTCGTTCTTATTAAAGTTACATCGCAATTGCTCCAGTGAAGTTTTATGGTTTTCCTTAAAGAGATCTTACTGAATTTCTTTTTCGTTTAAACTAAACAGAGCTTCTTTGAGTCTCCAAATTCTCAGTCGTGGTACTGCACATCTGCACTCTGACTCTAACTTGGTGTCGTAATTTACTCATGGTTGATATTTCCATTTGAACTCTATTGTTCGGCGTCATCAATTTCAGAATCTCCGTAGAATCTGTGCTTATGAATATGTAACAGGAATTCGCCTCAGTTTACATTTACATTAAAAAAACTTCTATTGATCTTACTTTTATTAGCTTCTATAAAAAATGTGTATTAATATACATTACTTGAAGGAGTACAATCTGTTCTACCTGCAAAAAAAAGTGTAGTAAAAAGTGTTAATATTGACTGACACTCTGGACTGAAAAATCTGGACTGAACTATTGTTAATGCATCTTGCAAAGGGCAGGGGGGAGCATCTTTAAACCTAACTACATGGATAATTAAGTTATAACCATAGCCGAAGAAACACAAGTTAAGTTTAAGTATAGAATGAAAACTCAGCAATAAAAATAATTCACTAATGCAAGTTTGCCTTTAAAGCAGCTTCACAACAGGATTAAATTTTCCGATGATAATTTCAAAATGTAAAAAATAGGATCAAGCGACTGTCGATAATGCAGCTTTATAAAAGCGTTTTTTTGTTCTTTTTTTCTCTGTCCCTTAAGTGAAACAACCTGTGCAGGTTCTAGGTTCTGTGCATCCCGAAAGTGTCTCAGATCTCGTTCAAGCTCACCTGCTAGATATTTCATATCTGAACAGATATTTTCTGCACTTGCTACGTGTACAGTAGCTACAAAAGGGGATGCAGTGCATTATCACTGATCCCTGTAAACGTTAGCCCTCTTCCGTTTTGTTCAATCAGCATTGTTTGGTGTTGGCATGTCCTCTGCCATTGCTCATGGCCTAGACCGTGCACACATTAACTCCACTGAGGGAGCAGTGTGTGGGTCACGGATGCCTCCAAAAATCGCAGCCTCTCAAATCTGCTGGGCGATCCACGCTGTGGGATTATTCTGCTTCAGCGAGCAGGGTCAAAGTTCGAGGTTAAGGACATGGCTGCCTGACAGGTTGCACTTTGGTCTGTGAAATCTGAGAAAAGGAGGTCCAACATGGCGCAACTAATCAGTTATATTCCCTTATAAAGACAACATTAATCCCATTCATCAGATTAATATGGAGCTCAAGAGCAGTACGGTTAATGGGTTTGTGTCCTTATATGTAAGAGAAGACTTTGGTCAGAATGAGAACTACATTTCAGTGTCTGCTTTTTGTGAAGTCAGGCATGAAATTGATCAGAGATGGTGCTTAACCCATCTGGTGGATGGAATGAAGAGCATTCACCCAAAGGAGATTCATTTGTTTTCTTAAAAAAGTCATCTTCGTAAGAAATTATTTCCAAAAATACATACAGTAAATACATTTACATTTTTGAAATTTTGAGGATCAAAAGTGCGATTTTAGATACCAAGCCACAATGTGCTATTGTAAAGTGCTGCTAAGGAGATTACAACGTACAAATCAAGACAATAACAACATACAAGGAAAAAAACTTATTATAAACTTTTTTTACCGCATAATGCAAGCTAGGTAATAAATCAGTTAGAAAAAATAACCAGACAAAAAATACAAAGCTGTGATAGCCACCAGAACATAATCAAGCACATGTAGTTATTAGAGGGTAGTTCACATTTATGGTGTGAGGTGCTCTTGAAAGAAATGAGCTTCCTCTTAAAGGGATCGGAAGATTCTGATTCCGCCAGGCAAGGTTCCACTTTTTGGGGACGAGTGATAAGAATAGTTGAGCAGTTGGTGTTCGACCCCGCAGAGAGGAGACAACAAGGCGTCCTGCAGAGGGGGATCCCAGGCTCTGACAGGGATGTAAAGTGGTTACCAGGGACTGATCCAGAGGTCGATTGATAAGTGAGAGTGAGGATCTAGTGGCATGTAGTCATGTAGTCCTTATGTTGGTTTCATGTAGTTCTTATGTCCATATCATGTAGTCCTTATGTCCATATCATGTGGTCCTTATGTCAGTGTCATGTAGTCCTTATGTCCATATCATGTGGTCCTTATGTCAGTGTCATGTAGTTCTTATGTCCATATCATGTGGTCCTTATGTCAGTGTCATGTAGTTCTTATGTCCATATCATGTAGTCCTTATGTCAGTGTCATGTAGTCCTTATGTCCATATCATGTAGTCCTTATGTCAGTGTCATGAAGTCCTTATGTCGGTGTCATGTAGTGCTTATGTCAGAGTCACTTAGTCCTTATATGGGTGTCATGTAGTCCTTATGTCCATGTCATGTAGTCCTTATGTCAGAGTCACGTCGTCCTTATATTGGTGTCATGTAGTCCTTATGTCCATGTCATGTAGTCCTTATGTCGGAGTCATGTAGTCCTTATGTCGGAGTCACGTAGTCCTTATGTCCATGTCATGTAGTCCTTATGTCAGTGTTATGTCGGTTTTATGAGGGAGGGTTCAAGTAAAGTGTCATATCATATCTTCCTTTGAAAAAAGTTATGTATTTACTATTGCCTTTTGATTAATTATGAATCATATTAAAGCACTTTTAATCCCAATATTGCATGAATTTATTGGCTGGAGCCTTGCATTTAGCTGGCCAGAAACTTTATGTGATTCACTTCACAGCAGTATCATTTCACAGACTTTGCCATAGGAGAAGTTTAAATTACCCTTAAATCTCACTGTCATCCATTACCTTTTCCAGAGTGCCACTCTTCAGGTGCAAGGGCAGACATGGATATGCCCAGGGAATAGTGGAGATATTTAAATACAGAAATGCCAATTATCATTCAGCAGTCTGCTCCTTCCCTCCAGAGCTGCAGCCCTGTGCTCAGCCTGGAAATAAAACATGAAGGTCTTTCTTCTGTATTTATTCTGTGAGTCAAACCCGGGTCGTCGCTGGCTGATCCCTGGCCCAGGACTGCCATGTATAATTGAAGAGTAATGTAAATAAATAATTAAGGGCGTGAGGGGATGTCTTTGTGACAGAATCGGAGATAAGGAATATCATTCCGTCTTTGTAAACTCCTAGAGAAAGCTCAAAGCATCCAGGTTAAAATTTTAGTAACAAGCTATATTTTTGTATGAAATATGTGAAATGGTTCAGTTCTACAAGTTTGGGGTATATTTTCAGTTTTATTTAAAAAAAACCTTGTAAAGGTTGTAAAGGACCTCGGAACAATTATCTTATTTTACTGAATTACAAATGGTACAAATTTAATTCTGAAATTAAATATGTTGCCTGCACAAGTATTCAACCCCCATACATTAATATTTGCCACAATAACAGCATAAAGTCTTTTGGGTTAAGTATGCACCAATTTTGCATATAGTGTTGGAGTAATTTTTGCCCATTTTGCTTGGCTGATTTGCTCCAGTCTGTTCTGGTTGGTTGTACAGCGCCTATGGCCAGCAATTTCCAAATAGTGCCCCAATTGGATCAGGACTGTAACTGCCCGATTGTAGGACATTCACCTTTTTGTTCTTGAGCCACTCCAGTGTTCTTTTGGACACTTGCTTGGGATCATTGTCATGCTGAATTTCCTCCGTAGTTCCAGTTTTGGGAACTGAGGCAAGTAATCCTGCAGTATTTTCCTATAGTTTTCTCCATTCATTCTTCCTTCAGTTCTGACAAGGAAGATGAGAAGCATCCCCACAGCATAATGCTGCCACCACCACACTTCACTGTAGGGATGGTGTGTCTTGAGGCATGGGCAGTAATAGGTTTGCACCACACATAGCGCTTTGAGTTTTGGCCAAAAAGCTCTATCTTGGTCTCACCTGACCACAAAACCTTTTCATACATTCCTACATGGGTCACTGTCATGCTATCCGGCAAACTCCAGATGTGTCAGATGGTATCTTTTTCGTAACGGCTTTCTTGCCACCCTCCCAAACATGACACTGTTATTCAGAGCTCTTGATATGGTTGACTGGTGCACCGTTACTCCACTCCCAGCTACTGAACTCTAGACATTCTTGGTGAGAATTCTTACCATGGGTTAAGGCCGATTCGACTAACTTCCACAACGTGCTGCGCTTTATTAAAAAAACACTTCACAGCTTTTGTCAGACAGTTGTGGCTTTGAGGATCCTATCATGGCAGCTGTTAACCTTGTTTACTGTGGGTCGGCGTTTTGATTGCTGCGACACTGCTGCGAAACACGGGGCTGGGGGCTGCGGAGCCCAGTGAAACAATGTGGCATTTGACCCACGTGCCCTGGCCGCCGCTCCTGTATATTTAAAGGCCTGCCGTCACTGCCAAGCTTTAGTTGGCCCTTCTGTATGCAGTGCTCTCTGTGTCAGCCTCTGGACAGTCTCTGGAGTAGGTTAGATTTGTGGCTAAAATCCTAAAATAAATCAACTCGGGAGAAGTAGGCTTGAATTAGGTAGTTCATCCAAGTGGGTTCAATGCAAAATATAAATGATGCCTGCTGCCACAGAAAAGGCCATTCATATAGTAGCTTTTTAGTCAAAATGAGGGTCTCCAAAGTGAATTGTGCGAAGAAGAACAAGCATGAACAAAGAACAAAGGGTTTTGCTCTATAGAGTGAAAGGAGTGTCCTATACAAAACGAAGTGTCCCAGAAGAATGGGAGTAACCTGGAAGAATGCGAGTGACCCAGATGAATAGGACTGTCTTGGATGAATGGGAGTGAACTTGATGAATGCGAGTATTCCAGATCAATGGGAGTAATCCAGATTATTTGGAGTGTCCCAGATGAATGGACTGTCCTGGATGAATGGGGGTGTTCTATATGGACGGGAGTGTCTCGGATGAACGGTAGTGTGGATTCAACTAATACATTTAACCTGACTTTTAGGCTGGGGTTCAGGACCTGTGTACGTGGGGAGGAGAATCATTTCATTCAGTTATTGAACCAAAGATGGTTGATTAAGATGTCGTGAGCTTTCAACTCAATTTAGGGATTGGAGTTTTCTCTGTGAGTTTGGCTACCAGCAGGAAGAAGGAGTTGTGAGCATCTGCAGCCGGGCCCCACCTCAGTATGCAAGCCCACACCTCTCAACGCCTTCTCTTCCTTCTGTAATATTTAACAGGAGGCCAGTGGCCCTAGGTGGATCTGCAGCTGATTGGGCGAAACATGGCACAGGCCAGCTGGCTGCCTGTTATCCACCTCCCCTGTAGCCGAGACGGCTAATCATCGATCATTCCAGCCCCAGGCCATGGCGGCGGATGGCAGGGTCAGGCGATGTCGGAGCCTTGCTTAAACTGATGGGACAGCCTGCCAAATAGCAGGAGCCCCTCCACCCCCACAAACACACCCCTGCCTCCACACTGCCCAGATTGTGATAAACCTTCACAACTCAGTGGGAAGCCTTGCACTGCCTGAAGCTTTTATCTCAACACCATAGCTGTATCCAGCACATTCCACAAATGTTCAACTGGATTGAGATCTGGGGAATTTGGAGGCCAAGTCAACACCTTGAACTCGTTGTCCATTTTTGATACATGGTCTGCAACAATGCTGAGGTAGGTGGTACGTGTCAAAGTGACAGAAATGGCAGGACCCAAGGTTTCCCAGCAGAACATTGCCCAAAGCATCACACTGCCGCCGCCAGCTTGCCTTCTTCCCATAGTACATCCTGGTGCCATGTGTTCTCCAGGTAAGCGACGCACACACACCCGGCCATCCACGTGATGTAAAATAAACTGTGATTCATCAGACCAGGCCACCTTCTTCCATTGCTCCGTGGTCCAGTTCTGATGCTCACTCATTGTAGGCTCTTTCGGCTACGCAGCCCCATACGCAACAAACTGCGATGCACTGTGTGTTCTGACACCTGTCTATCAGAGCCAGCATTAACTTTTTCCGCAATTTGAGCTACAGTAGCTCGTCTGTTGGATCGGACCACACGGGCCAGCCTTCGCTCCCCACATGCATCAATGAGTCTTGGGAACACCCCACAAGAGCTGCAGGTTTGGAGATGCTCTGACCCAGTCATCTAGCCATCACAATTTGGCGCTTGTCAAAGTCGCTCAGATCCATACGCTTGCCCATTTCTCCTGCTTTTAACACATCAACTTTGAGGACAAAATGTTCACTTGCTGCCTAATATATCCCACCCACGGACAGGTGCCATGATAACCAGATTATCAGTTATTCACTTCACCTGTCAGTGGTCATAACATTATGGCTGATCGGTGTATATACATATGAAATTTCTCTTTTCGCCAAAACATTTAGCCAAAAAAGAGGATGCTCAAAAAATTTGTGTTCACCTTATCTTGTAAAAGACCAGTTTTCATTTGGTTTTCATTTTTTCATCGATAGTGACAAGACTTGGAATGAAAGAGGAAGGAAAGGCCATAGCTGCAGCAGTGGTTTTGCTGGTTGGTGTGTCGCTCTCAGGGGTTTTCATTGTGCTGAGGCAGACAAATCATCCACATCCATCACTTATTGTGACCGCAATCAAAACAAAACTGACCGCACACTAGTACCCATACTGTTACGCAAACCGGAGATCCGACATTGCATTTCTTTTTTAATGTCTGCCTGATGTGTGGCAATGATCTCTGTCCCAATCTTTGTCGATGGGCCATTCAAAACCTTTCCCGATCTTCCAAAACCTTCAGAAAGACGAGTGTTCTTTTTATTATTATTTTTTTCATTTTAGCGATCTTGAATTATCTATAGATCTAAAAGGGTTTGAAAACAGAATGTAGCCTTTCTGGTTGATTAGTTGACCTTTCTGGTTGACACAAATTTTTAAATTTTAATTTGAGAAGAGGAGATTTATCAGGCCTAAAACACCTCAGTGTTTAAAGAGCGTTTTAAGTCTGCAAAGCCTTGTTATCTAAACAAACTTCAGTATCATGCCGAGGTGGCGTCTAAAATTGCAAAATCACACAAGAGCTGTGCTGCTGTTTAATTTGCCCTCACTAATCAAATAGATTTGCCCTTTGCAGCTGGGCCTCATTAGAAGACCAGGTATCCAAGCCTTCATCCACAATGCTATGTGGAGCCACTAACCTTTCAGGGAGTCCCACTGGGATGTCCCACTCATTTATATACAAAGCATGTCAATTACAATGCTGAAGGGAAACTAAACACCATTTTGGTTAAAAAAAGAGAGGGGATGTGGTTTGGGCATGCATGTTTTTTTTTTTTTGTGTTGTTTTTCAGTTCAGCACAAAGCTATTATTAGGGTTCTCTCTGTTCAGGTTGTTACTGAGGGGAAAGTCGGGGTTGTTTCAGCCTGGTCTTGTTTGACAGTTTCGTGGAGAACCGATCGATAACTACGTGCACGTCTGACTCCTACCTGCACGACTCTGCCAGACCTCTGCTTGTTTGGTTTCACTAATCACAAACGGAGGACTTAAAGCTTTTGGAAAATCTAACAAGGGTGGAATGATAGTGTTAGTGGAATTAAGTGTTTGTTTGCCTCTCAAGACAATCATTTATGTATTTATTTTCTTAAATGATTTAACACAGGCTGGCTAGTGACCCCGCATCGAGTTTTGTGGGCAGCCATGATGGCTCATTTGTATTCATGCGGCTACGTGATTCAGGACAGAAACGAACCCACAGGTGTGCACAGCGGAATGCTCGACACTCCAGAGCCAAACGAGGGGTCACGGCAGAGCCACAAAACACTCAAAACTCCGGCACGCGGTAAAGATATTGTAGGGAACAAGATGATTAGGCATCAGAGTGGGGCGGGTGGATGAGAGGAGAATGATGGGAAACTCCTGATGATGGGTGTATCGGGCCGCCTCCACATCCAGATCCCCGGGAGATGGATTATCGCCCTGCTGCAGGGGGCTCATTACATACAAGGTCCGTGAATAGACGGGTAATATGTTCCTGACATCCCCTTGCCCATGAATCATTGGATCGTCGTTTAAATCAATGGGCAAAATCGAGATGGAGGGGCATAACTCAGTGTGAGGATCTGTGCTCCGCTGCTGGACTGGCAATGCAGGGACAGCCTTAGAAACCCAAAGCGTGAGGGTGTGCCATTGATGAATGCCTTCTAATGCCGCTGGTCCAGAATGATGATGTGCCCCAGAATGCTAATGCTAATTCCACAGGGGACACTCTTGATTTAATGAGCCCAGCCAAAGAGTTCCGCTCATAGATCACGCCCAGATGCTGTAAATCTGACAGTTGCAATATTCGTAGAAGGAAGGGAAGCACTATTATTTACTTGATCAGCAAAGGACCTTGTCCAGGGTAACTCTGATACAGTGGACAGGTTTCCGTTTGTACTGCTATATTAAATGAAGCACTTCAGGGTAAGTGCTTTGCTAGAGCCTGCAAAGGAGGGGTCTTCTGTATGAAGCGTGAGCAGGTTAGGGTGGGGACGTCTAAGCCTTGCAAGCCCTAATTGAGTACAGCTTTACCTACTTAATGATTACTTTTACTGGAGAGTCGTGCATTAAGCCATAAACAGCCCGTTTTACGCATGCCATTATCAGCTGATGAAACCCGTTGAAACCCTCTTCAATAAAGCGTCTCCATTGATTCCTGTGGCATTGAGAAATCGGACACGATTAGGTTAGTCTCAGCGTAATTTTCAATGTGTTGCACTCTCCTCTGAGCTCCATGCTTTAAAATACTACACACAGCCACCTAGGAGGCTTTCTTTTGAAATCGCAGGTCGGCGATAACCTGCATTTCGATTCTATTTGTATATGCTGGGCTCCTGGCAGCCAGACGGTAATGGATTCAGAGAGATCCCCCAATGAAATCAATGGCATCGTTCCCCAATGCTCGCCGTATTAGAGGTTAAGACAGATAGAGAACACCCTGGTGGCCACTCCAACAATAGCTGAAAAAAGTTACGTGAGCCAACTGTGAAAGACAGTAAATGTCATCAGCAGAGGTGCGCGGTCACTTTTGCTAAACATTGTGCCGGCAATATATGTGGCATCAGGGAGGCAAACAGCCAATCTGAACGGCTTTCATCACGTAAAACGAAATGGCAGACCAATTCTCACGCGCACAGCCTCATTCTGCCTTATTGTGTCCCGTGACATATCTTTTAAAACATCTGACCTGTGCTCTTTTGCTTGGGTAGAAAAGGTAGAAAGCTGCGTCTTTTTTTTCCCTTTCGGTATCCGGAAAGCTGTACACAGCTGCATTATGCCTGGTGACACAGCTGTTGAGACACAGGAGTCAAGACACAGGAGCTAAGACACCGGAGCCAAGACACAGGAGCTAAGACATAGGAGCCAAGACACAGGAGCTAAGACACAGGAGCTAAGACATAGGAGCCAAGACACAGGAGCTAAGACACAGGAGCCAAGACACAGGAGCTAAGACACATGAGCCGAAACACAGGAGCCAAGACACAGGAGCCAAGACACCGGAGCCAAGACACATGAGCCGAGACACAGGAGCTGAGACACAGGAGCTAAGACACAGGAGCTAAGACACAGGAGCTAAGACACATGAGCCGAGACACAGGAGCTAAGACACATGAGCCGAGACACAGGAGCCAAGACACAGGAGCCGAGACACATGAGCCGAGACACAGGAGCCGAGACACAGGAGCCAAGACACAGGAGCTAAGACACATGAGCCGAGACACAGGAGCCAAGACACAGGAGCTAAGACACATGAGCCGAGACACAGGAGCCAAGAAGAACAACCTCCCTGTTTTGTTCTGATTGACTGCTTGCTGAAATAATTGCATTACCTGTATTTAAATAAAAAATCCTAATTTAAGGAGATATATATATAAGGGTTTAAACCTTATTTTCCATTATATTCAGAAAGTTTTTCTCTAAATAAAAATATTTTTTCGGTCCGACACTTTTTCAATCCATGTTTTTCAATTGCAAATATTCACAATTATAAATACACATGTGTAAAATATTTTCGTGTTCGAATTTTGTAGAAACACTTCGCCTGCGGCTCTGTGCCAGCTGTGCGAATTTGCGACAGACAGGCAGCTAGCTAGCTATACGATATATACCCTGATGCTCTATGGCAGTTCCTGTAGTTGACTGAAAAAAAAACTGTGATTGGATTGGTAAATTCAACTTTGAACTGTCTATAGTGAGGGGAGATTTTACAGAAATGTGTTAATTAAAATATGTGTTTTATTATTGTTATA
>JAOYSI010026795.1:0-32557 GCA_025775065.1 Hiodon alosoides
TAAAGCCGGCAAGAAGCCGGAGAACCCGGAAGTGTGTTTCTCGGTTATTCCTGAACCAAGCACGGCGGCGTGCTACAACCACTTACAAAGCTTTTTTCATTTTTTTCAGCTTTGTGCTTAAAAGAAACCATGACTATAGCAAAATAGTCCACAAGGAGTAAAAACATTTTACTGTAATTACTACAGATTTGAGCAGCAGCATGACTTAAAAGGGTGAGGGAAACAAAAACAGAAATTTACAGAAAAACCACTCTCAAAAGCACACATTACAGCAAGGAAGTTATTTATAATTCATGGTAATTCCTTGGAAGTAGTAGCCTGTCCAATCAGGAAGCCAGCAAAAATAAGATGCAGTTAAAAGTTTAAAGCATTTTTCGAGGGTTGAGTGATTGGGATGGGATTGGGAGGTCAAATCAAAGTGGGTTGTGACTAGGGATAGAACGTTAGTATTCATTAATGGAGTAATCGTTTTTTATTTTAGGTTTACAAAGATAGACTACAACATTTGAAATGCTTACATTTAGCTGCTCATTGTAATACTACTGAACAAACAGAATCTTCTTATTGAACTGAAAAAAGAACACTGAAAAGAAGCGTACTTCCCATCACTAGAACATATGTCTCCAGACTCATCTGTGCCTAGCCAAGACAAAATTAAATGTTTGTCCCTGCATCCTTTAGTTATTATAACTAGTAACATTCTCAATTAAGTCAATGAGTCAATGAGTAACTTTCACAAAATTCTTAACAAATATGTGTACAATAGTTTAGCTGTGTTAAAAATATTGCATGTAATCGGGTCTAAAAAATACCAACTAAAATAGCAAAGGTCTCTAAAGTGTTAAATGAAAATTTGCGCCTTTCTGTAGTACCAGAGATGATTTTTAAAGCTTGAGTAAAGACAAAACCTTCAGAGACAGGAGGCTTTTGGAAGTACCATTTCGTAATTATTTTTTTGTTTTTTTAAACAAATTATACTTGGCTTACATCATGGCTAGCGTCAGGCTAATTTATATAAATATACATGAATGACATATTCTCAAGCTAAGGTGTAATCGAATAGTCAATAATATCCTGAGAGTATTTGTATAGTGAAATAAATCCAAATGCCCATCCCTAGTTGCGACATAGGGGCACGTGTGTGGGGCTTTTTAAATGTGCATGGAAAACTGCCCAATTAGCCCACCGCAGTGCAGCGCAAGGCTAACACAGCAGCTTCATTTATGAAAACGGCGGCAAAACTCTGTGGCTTTCTTTGAAAGAACCAAAAACACCAAGCATTCCACAAATATAAACTAGCAAGCAGGGGACACAAGCTGTGCTGGCCCTTTTCAAGCGCAGTCACAAAAGGGTCTCTGGACAGGATTAACAAGGTGGCAGAGGAGAATGGCTTGCACAGGTTTGGATTTTCATTTCTCATTGCGAGTTTGGTTTTTTGAATCAAGAGACCCCAGTGTGCTCAATATCGCAGGGTTGTTCTAATCTTTTTGTAACTTAATGAAAAATACAACGGACATAATCCCCCAAACCTCCCTTGTTTATAGCAGCCTAATTCTCCATAATCCCTTTGATTGCTATATTGCCTCAAGCAACAGGCATGTGTTTTGCAGCTAGTCTGAATGAAGAGAAGAGTTGGACAGTGTTTTACTATGGTGAAAACACGCACTTGGAGAAGAACGAATGAACACGTGTGTTGAACAATACAGACAAATGACTGAAGTAAGCAATGATAATATTTTTTGTGCCTTGATCAACTAAACACAATTTATTCATATCGTATACTACTTAAAATTATGGTTAAAGAAGGTTCTACATATAATCGCACAAGCCATTTTTACTATAATAACATTGACAGCAATCCCATTATAATGTACTGTTCTGTAACTAGCATCCAATAAATTAAGGTACACAAGAAATTTGTCCAAATATCCAAATAAAATAACATACTTAATTTTTTCATAGATTTTTTTCAAAGATTTTCTTTGTTAAACCTGCTAAGGCCTCTACTAAGTAAATAAAAGGTCAAATGTTATTCGATAATAACCAGAATTCTAGAAGGGCAAGATGATGGAGGGACACTTGATCTATGCTGATATGGCTTATGGGGTTTTATTTTTCAGTTTTAGTTTGGAAGGTTGTTCATAGTATAGAAGATTATTAAACTATGTAAGCTAAATGAAAACAGTTGCCACATAATTCTAATGACAGGCTTTTTCACAATTATCAACTTTCTGTGAGCTTTGCTCACCAGGGAATAAGTCAAAGTACCTTTACATTTAATTATGTTTTCACATTTAAAAATAAGCATGTCCAACTTTTAGCAGGTAAATATATCTGCTTGTGGAATCAGTACCCTCTCCAGTTTCACTATAATAAATCGGCCTAGATCTTTACCCAGCAAAGCACATCAACTCTTATCAATCGATTAGTAAATCGATTAGATGTCTCAATTATATTTCCCTAAAGTAGCAAATACAGCTTATGTATAATGACTACCATACAGACATTAAAATTAGCCTGAGCAAACGTGTCTTCATATCACATGCATTTGTGCTCCCTTGAACCTCTGAGAACTCAATTACTCCC
This sequence comes from Hiodon alosoides, assembly GCA_025775065.1. Taxonomy (NCBI): domain Eukaryota; kingdom Metazoa; phylum Chordata; class Actinopteri; order Hiodontiformes; family Hiodontidae; genus Hiodon; species Hiodon alosoides. The sequence goes on from JAOYSI010026795.1 coordinate 2,587, forward strand.
AGTATATTATTGCAGGATTTATTCTTAGCTTTTGGAAATTGTGTATGGGCTAAGGCCTAAAGAAGATAACCGAAAATACGTGGGCCAGAAGCCTCATGTCTAGAATTACATAGGCAGTGTTGATGGTAAGGCTGCATGTAAAAGCAATGATAGGCAACATCGAAGGACGCCGGTGTTATGATGAACAAGAGACAGAAAAGTTCACCAATATTAGCACCGAAAAAGGCACCAGCATGATTAGCGATGGAAAAAAACAGCATAGCTTCACTCAACATCTTGACTAGCAAGGAACATTCTAAATGGTGATTTAGAGTTTGACAATGCTATGTATTGGTTCTGGTGGACATGCTGAGACAAGGACGGAGCATGGCTTTCCATGTGGGGAAACTGGAAGTTGCTTAGAATGGGTTAGTTGAACAGAACAACGCCAATGTATTTCCGGTTTCACTTATTTAAAATTGTTCCAAAATTAAATCTGTTGGTTTAAGCTAGTTGTAATTGTGGCCAATGGTAATGACTAGAGAGTCCCTCCCACTTTCAGTTCCTTTCCAGCTATGGAAAAGATTACAGAGAAGGTGCCTAGTTAATACTTGTCGAGTGAAATTCACTATAATAAATAACACGAAGGTGTATAGCAGACTTTGTTGATGAGTACCTATCTGAACCAACAACAACTGGAGCACAATTACTTTAAATAAGGTCTAATAATTTCTAATACCTTATTCTAATTACACTAGATCCAATCTTTAAAAAAAAATCTTTTTAAACTTTAAACAGCCTCTCCCTCAACTCTCACTAAATTTATTGCCATAGGCCCTCAAATTTTATGCTGGTTAATGACAGAAATATCAACCACGTGCTTATCAGAATCATTAATAAATTGCTAGCATGTTTTCCTCAGAGATTAGTAAGTAGTAGGTTATCAAAACTTTTTCTGACTTTTTCTGACTAGTTTGACGAAGCTTTGCAGCAAAATATCTGCTTAGATAAATCATTTAAATGACATACAGGTGACAGAGACCGGAAATAACTTTGAGATAAATTAATTCCTGGCATCCAGTTTGGGTTATAGGTCTCTGACCCCTGAGTGAGTTCTGTGATTCTACTCATTTCATGAGCACATCAGCAGGCTAACCAGGCATGATTTTGTTTCAGTATACAGGAGAACACTATTAAAATAAAATAAAAACTAAATTTATAAAGACCATAACCCAAGTTTAAAATATCAAAGGAAAGAAATTAAAGTTTTGTTTTATTTTTTTACGTTAAAAAAGTATTTTAGAATGTAGTAAGGCTGTCACAATAATAGACACCAGCTCTTTAAGAGTGCTTCCGTGTAATTTGATACATGCCCTCAAGCAAGTGTGAAGGTCTCTGCACTTAGGCTATAGAGAAGCTCAACTGCTCAGTAACCTCACAGCAAATACATATAAGGCACGCTTGAGATGGTTAAGCAAGAATTAAGCGGCCAGCAGAATACTAGCTTCCTGTGCCAAAAGCAAAGCAGTTATGGTAAAGAGTTCTACTCCGCATTGACTCTTTGAACACCAGCATCTGAAAACAATTTAGACCCTAAAAAGATTTTATACAAAACTGTAGGTGTGGACTGTGCTGAAACTTATTTTTTGTTAGGCTGGTACATTTCCAGTGCATTTAAAGGGTTGCGCACATGGTTTAAAGCACAGCCACATTGGATACATTCTTTATGTACACTTTCTTTAAGTAGCTTATTATCAGAAAAACCCCATATTTTAACCCAAAACATCAAAGGTCTCATAGGGGGTCAAATAAAGTAATCCTAGACTCGATTCCAAGGCTAAGCTCACAAAATTACTTGTTCTGTACCTCAGTAAGTTTGAGCATACAGTGCAGGTCATACTATAACAGGTATGTCAGTTCCTTTATTATTTTATTTTCTTTTGATCTACCACACCAAAAGACCATGAGGTGGGTAACTGCATGTTTAAGTAAATATAATGACGTGGGAATAGATAGTCTGGACTGTGGATTATGTTGTCACACAGTAGATATAAATAAAATCGGTGACGCCTGATGCATGCCAGCTACAAATCATCTGACAGTTATTGTACACAGGCCTTTGAGAAAATAAAGCCTCTCCAATGTTTGTCTAAAACAAGTAAGTTTTGTCCAAACCTGGTAAGTATGTGAAATAAAATACTGTCTTGATCGGTTTAACCCGTGTCTTGTGTCCAACTTGAGCTTAATAATATTGTGGAGAAAGAACGATAAGATATGATGAACCTGATGAACCTAAGGCATAAGATGCACACAATGTAGAGCTGAGTATTTAAGCTCTGAGCGCATTTAAAGAAACCAGTGTAACCGGACATGGACTGAGAACTCCAGTGACCTTGACAGCAGTTAAGACAACTGTCTTGCCCAGTCCACTCCCGTCTTTTGCCCAGATGCTTTTTTTATATGAAGAATAAAGGAACGTTCTGGAGAGACATTTGGGATGGGACCAAAATCAAAACTTGGTACCTACTGATCGCATATTGTATTTAATAGTATTTTCGTTTTTTTGGAAGTCTGTTATTTCTTTCTAAAAGAAAACGCTAATATTTACAATTTTATTAAAGACAATAAGTGGGTTGTCAAAGTTTTGACCATGGTTTCCAAGGATCTCATCTCCAGAATTATTAAAAATAACATTTGAACATATCTCTAAAAATAGCACCACAAGCACATAGTGCAAACTTGTGATTGTCAGGTGGAAACCAGGTCCCAACAGATCTGAATTTACATGGTATATATAAACAGCAAAACCTTCATCTAACATAGCTCCAAAAAGCATTAGTATATATTTTTATTTGAATAAAACAAAATGGTCTTTTGCCATTTACAGAGTAAATAATATGAATGATGCTGATTCCAATATTTTTTTTATTTAAATAATTGAATATACTGCCATAAGGGGAAAAAAAATATTACATTTTCTTTACACAAGTGTACAAGTTTAAAAGAAAGTTAAGTCAATGTTTGGCATGTCAAAGGGAAAATGTTAGCGAATTAATACCTCCTACTGCTGCTGCTTGCCACTATCCATTTGTATTGGCCTGAGACACTTTCCATAATTAAAAGAGAAACAATGTAACTGGAGATCTTAACCGATTTTGACATATTTCTGAAGAACTCGTTTTTTCTGTTAGGCCTTATCTTTGACAGCATGAGCATCATCACAGTGGAAAACAACGCATAACAATGCATAAAATTACAGACAATTTTAATAGCCTATCGAGTCTCAAGGAAAAAAAGGGGTCCTATAAAACAACTCACAGCACACTGCCAGGCCTGGATACTGTGCTGGCCAATTGTACAGACTGGATATGGTGAGCAGTGAGCGTGCTGAAATAATGATTCAGTGTCCCAATGTTCCAGAGACTAAAGCACAAGCAAGTCATATACAGTTCTGGTCAAAATTATTGGCACCCTTGAATATACAATTTCTTCAGAAATAAATGGAAATGTAACAACTTTGTATCATCAGAATATGATGCGTATGGTATGGGTTGAAACCATCACTCCAGATTGCTCCAGGTCAGCCTTAAGCTCTTTGGTTGTCTTACGTGGTGTTTTTTCCACAGTTCGCACCAACCTTCAAAGACTTCTCTCATCGATTTTCCTTTGTATTCCTCAAAAGGGTGCCAATAATCATGTCATGGCAATGTTTCCGTTCTTCTATTTTTAATTGTTATTTTTATCCTGTGCTGCTCTGTATCAAATATGTCAGCATACAAGGTGTATATAGCGTGTATTAACAACTCTGGATAGAACAGATTCTTGTGGGGTAGCCTCCATCTGTGGTGCTGACAACGGGACTAGCCGAGATGAAGCCACGACCATTTTGGCTAGGGCTGATAATGGGCATCCGTCAGGACTGTAGACAGCAGTCAGCCACGGAGACCCCCACGCTAGGAAGGTAGTACCATGGAGAGCCGCACCTTAAGACAGTTGGCTCATTAAATGGGATACAGCAGGAACATAAAGAGTTAGACAGAGAGGTAACGTGTAGACTGCATCTGCATGCTAAATCGTGCCTTTCGTCCCCAGACCAAAGATCTCAGACCAGAACATGGAAAACCTCCCAGTCTGCCCATACACTGGTTCCACAAACATGCCAATCACAGAGACTGGCGCCTGCTTTGTGCCGCCTGCACAGGTTTGAAACCAGTTTTTCCCTGCTTTGTCACCAATGAACATTTGTTTAGTTTTGTTGGGGAGTTTTCCCCAGAGCAAGTTGTGAAATCGCCTTTTAGACATTAAAGTAAATTTTGAGTTTGGTTTAATTCACGAGGCAGCCTGGTGGCGTCCCAACCACAACCTAATGTGACGCCACATGGTGGTGGAGAATGCAGGCACCGAGCCTCCCTAGGAGTCAGGGAATATGGGGAGTGGAGTAGGCTGCGGAGCTGTGTGTGTGTGAATAAACTAATTTATTTTAAATGTGACAGCTACCTTGTCAGTTAAGGCGCTCACACAAGCTCATACTGAGCCCTATGAGTTCTCCAGTTTAAATCCAGCTCAAGTTGATCGTGACCAGGAGAGCAAGGTGGCGGTTCACAATTGGCATAGCATTGCCTGGGCTGGGGTTGGCCTGCAGTGAGGAAAAGGAACCAGGATTACAGGAGACAAGTCGTACTTCTTCAGCCTCCCAACATGTGGTAGAGTTTTAACAACGAGCCAAAAAGCATTAGCAAGAATATGGTTAAAAGTGAGCCATGTTCTAAAAGCAGGTATCACATGGTACTTGGAGTCTAAAGATCCTAATCAGAGCATAGACAATTAATGCTCAATCCCCTTTCAGTCATCCACATGCCAGACTTTTTTATACTTCACACAACACACCCATAAACTGCTGATGCTGTGAAGCTGCCAGGCAGGCTGTTTTCTGTCACACCCCACCCTTTGTGCAAGGATCACTGCCTCCCTCATTATAGAGCTTCAAGGGGCTCTAAAAGGAAGAGGGAGAAACCGGAGTGAGCAATGCCAAAAAATTACCCAAGATTAACTATTCCCTCTACCTAGATAATCAAATAAATAAACAAAGAAAGATCTGGTTGGCATCTTGCTACACACAAAAAGCCATTTTGTAAATGGGTCTCTGATGATGCATGTTAATGTTTGGAAAGTGAACCTTGTCTCTAAAAAGTGGTAAAATGTTACCATTTATTGATATGCAGAGAGTAGAAGATATGTTTATAACAAGGGTGACTCAATGTAAGTATTAAAAAAAGTCCTGAAAGTTGGCATTAGTAGATATGATTCAAAGAGTTTTCAGTAAGGTTTTTCCACTGCATTTGAACAGCCTGGTTGCAGTGAGATATAGTTAGTTTTACCTCCAGATGAGAGGCTAAGACAAAGATCAGAGGGTGTGGTTAAGATTATTTATCTTTTTACTACTGCTCATAAACTACACTGGCATTCGTACTTATATCATAATCAAAAAACACCTATTACCTATTTCATAAACATCTGAAACTTGTCCCAATCCTGAGGAGAGCAGCAATTACACAACAAACATTATTTTCACAAAATTATGATTTACACAAGGAAAGGGGTGCATTAATCTAATTGAAAGTTTATTTTCAGACAGAATAGTCTGGACTACATTCAGGGGACTAATGTCATCTGTTAACTGTTTCCCATTTCCATACCAGTGGTTTTATTTGAACACTAACGGTGTACAACACAATTAGGACACTGCTAATTCGGAAATTAAAACAACAAAACTTCTTATCCAATCATCTGCTAATATTCCCTTATCATCTGATGTGCCATTTGATGAAAGAAACATAATAATAATGCAATGTAATATCATTCCATCTGTTCACTGTTCAATGACGGGAACAGATGAGAAATATTCGGATACAAACGGATACATGCTGGCTAATTTTCAGTAAATGTATAGAGGCAGCCTTATTCTGGGGCCCAATCCTGCTCCTTGACGACTCCAACCAGGAGGTTTTCGATCTCTCTTTAAATAGCCATGAACCCCAATGCTGTGAGTAAAGACTGACTCAGCTCAATTTGGGCAATTATTACTTGACTGAAGTGCTTGGCTGGAATAACCTGCACACAAAGGAGCCCTCAAGCACCAGGATGCTGCAGCTACAATATTAACAAATCCGTCTTAAATCACATACTGAACATGATGAAGCCCTGCTGTATTTCATTTTCATCTTCATTCAGTGCACTAACCAGCCCAAGTGTAAGTAGACCCATGCAAGGTTCTAAAAGCTAGGAGAGAAACAGGTCAGGCATTAAGGTCAAGGTAAAATCTGCCCTTAGTGCAATGTTGTCAAGCACTTTTTGGAGTTAGTCACTAAATAAGCTTGGAAATAGAAGCTCAAAAAGTGTGACATACAGACCAAGCTACAATGTTCTGTGATTGTAAGTGCCTCAAGGACATTACAATAGCAAAAGCTCCTAGAGGAAGTTCACTATACAATACATAGCTGGGGTTCTGATAATAATCAACAAGCTAAACTAAGTCCTGCCTATATGTAGATACAAGAGCGAAAAAGGAGACAGATATACTATGCCAGACTCATTGTTTTTTAAAAACAAAAACAAACAAAACCCAAAAACGATAATTTGTGCGCTCCTAATATTGCTGCCTACATCTGCCACTGAATCCTGAATGTATTCCAGGCTCTCTCCCATTCTGTTTCTACCAATGATTGTAGATCCTCCACCGGCGGTTGACTAACTGCACCCCTCCTCAAAGAGAATCGGTAAGGAGGGCATGGACATACTCATCCCCATAGATGTAGAATGAGCCACAAATTTCTATACAGACTGCCAACATGCCCACCACTGCTCACCCACCTCTTCAAGCAGCATCTTAGTATCCCAGTCAATACCCTCCTCTGAAACCTCTTTTAAAAGGTGTGTATTAACTGGCTTTGCATGTGCGTAAGCCAGCAGGTTAGTAAGGCCTATGCAAGTTCTTGCTTCATCTACATTTAACCATTGTTATATAGTTTGCCTGAGGTCTCTGTTGTACTCCTAATTTCTATGGAGTTTTTTTTCTCCAAATAAAACCAATTATTTTCATGTATCAAACTCCTTCATAAAAAATTGTTTCTTACAACATATTTTATGTCAGCTTTCCTTCAAAGATGTATTTTTATACACAGTGAGCACAGGTTTGCTTTATCAATTTAAATACATGGAAGAAAACTATGTGGAGACCAGGGGGACATTTTTAAAAGAACGCGCAAAGCTTTAATTTGAGGAACATATTGTAGGCAACTAGAGCTACTGTAGGTAACTAGTTGAATGCCATTTTGATTAGAACTGCAGGTTCCATGCACTGTTTAGATCATGGTCTAGAGGCTCAAGGCATGGACTCTGTTTATATACTCTGATCTAGGAAAATGGTGATTATGACAAATTGCCTTGCATTAAATAATGTCTGGTTAGAATAGTTAATGAGGTACATACCTGAGATCAAGTCACAACTCTATTTTGTGGGAGATGACCAACAGAGCAAGGGTTTAAGGGTTTAAGGGTAAACAAACAGGGTTTAATCACTCAAATGATGCAATAAATCAATAAATCATACTGGAACAACCAAAATACACAAATAAATATATAACATTCCTAAAGCCTTAACATTAAACAGCTCATGAAGGAACCAATTTTAAGGGCAAACTTTCCGGCCGGACAGTTTCTGGCATATAAAGTTACAATAAAGTTACGATCATGTTATAAAAAACGCTTTGATCGCATTCACTGGTTCAAAGAAAATGCGTACAGTGTTAATAACAGCTAACGTGCATAACTTATGAAGGGAGATCATTCGCGGCTCAATGAGTGGACGGGCAGGCCACACTTCCGGTTTCCAGCTCACATAGACCACATGGTGAAGGCCTCCAGGAGGGATATTTCGCCTCACCCAGACGTTCAATGAGATCGTCAATCCTTGGAGTTGGATAGTAATCAAACTTAAGATACAGAGTTCAGTTCCTATTTTAATGCCTACAGGAGATAGGACCTTTTTCTAACAAGAGCATCCTTGTTTGGGCTGTTCCTGGAACACTTCAGTTTGGCACAAGTTCCTCACCGGGGTGTGCTGCATTTCTGTAAGATGCTTGAGATCCGGGATAATGAGATTGTGGAAGTAACTATTGTCCTCCACTTTCCTTATCAAACACATGTCTACTTCCTTTTCAGGTCTTGGACTCCATTCCTTCAAGAGGTTCACATATAGGGTCCACTTGGTTTGAGACTGCCCAAGCATGGCGATTTCAAAAGTCCCAGCTTTTTGGTTACCACAAAACAACCTTGCCACTAAGCAAATAACTTGCTTCTGGTGGGCAGTAACACAAGCTCCTTCTGTCCAGATTCAAAGCTTCTGGTTGGGGCTGATTAGTTCTTCAAGGTTTTCTGGTCCTGTTGGGCTTCTGTTTTTGTGCTAGGGCACTCATCTTCTCCAGCTTCTCTCTTATGCCCAAAGACCCTATGGTGCTGCTATAACAAACATTGTAGAAAAACAAACTTTGACTGCATAGCCCTTGTGACACGCTTGTCCTGGTAGGGCCCATTGTGTCCTCAATTATGGATTTGCTGGCAATTGGAATTGGAAAAAAATAAAAAAACCTTTACAACTCTTTGTACAGTTATGGTCAACATTATTGGCACCCCAGAATTTCAAGAAAATCAAGTACAATATCTTCTGAAAAAGCTTTGGTCTATATACACTCACGTGTTTGATACAGAGCAGCACAGGATAAAACAATAACAATTTTAAAAGAAATAGGAGGAAAAAGTATTAAAAACGGAAACATTCCCATGATGTGATTATTGGCACCCTTTTGAGGAATACAAATCAGTTTGAAAAAAGAACTAGATTTGACTCACCTGTGGTAAATTAGAAATTAGACTCACCTAAGATCAATTGTCAGTGCTCATGACTTGAATTAACCAAAGAATGATGGCTTTCATGCTTAAAAAGGCCACTTTTATTCCCTGTTCCCTTTTCACAATGGTGAAGACAAGAGAGCTGTCTGAGAGCATCAGAAATGCTATTATCACCAAACACAAGAATTCTAAAGGGTACAAGGCCATCTCCAAAGTCCTCGTTTCAATCCTTTTTTCAAAAGTTTGCAACGTTATTAAGAAGTGTGCTACTGTCAAGAACCTCCTGGGACATGGTGGAAAGAGGAAAAGATGAGAGAAGTCTTCGAAGGTTGGTGCGAACTGTGGAAAAAACACCATGTAAAACATCCAAAGAGCTTAAGGCTGACCTGGAGCAATCTGGAGTGATGGTTTCAACCCGTACTATACGCCGCACACTAAACCAAGAAGGGGTTTATAGGTGAAGGCCAAGGAAGACCCCACTGCTGAAAGGAAGACATAAAAAGGTGCGACTGATCTTTGCCAAAACCTTCCTAGGCAAACCACAATCCTTCTGGGAAAATGTTCTACGGACAGATGAAACCAAATTAGAGCTCTTTGACAATGCAGACCAACGATTTGTTTATAGGCGACGAAATGAAGCTTATAAGGAAAAGATCACCCTACCTACAGTTAAACATGATGGAGGATCTGTCATGTTGTGGGGCTGCTTTGCTGCCTCTGGTACTGAAGGCCTTATTGTACATTGTACAATGTATATTGTATATTGTACATGATATACAAAAAATTCAAGGGTGCCAATAATGTTGACCAGAACTGTAAATTACACGTTCCCTATGGCGACAAGTTCAAACAGCTGAGGACTTTCCATCCGCTTATCTAATTTCATGCATTTTTTATTACACCTCATTAATTAACAATTCCCTCTGCTTAAAGCCTGCCTTAGCCATGCAGAGGTGAGTGTTGCTGATTGAAAGGTCATTGCACCTTGAGCTCCTTAGTGACCCTTTAATGGTTTTCACCACTGTGAGTACAAGTGAAGTTTGACCAAACTCATGACTGATACATAAATTTGCTGAATTCCTTCAATTCCTTATTGAGTTGTGGGCTGCCAAATACTGTTCTTGCCTACTTTTTACAAAGCCCTCTCGCTAGCATGGAGATATCAGTTAAAACAGTAATACATATTATATATATATATATATATATATGAAAAAATAGTACACCCTGTTTGAATTATATGGTTTTACATATCAGAACATAATAACAATCATCTGTTCCTTAGCAGATCTTAAAATTAGGTAAACACAACCTCAGATGAACAACAACACATGACATATTACACCGTATCATTATTTATTTCACAAAAATAAAAGCCAAAATGGAGTAGCCATGTGTGAAAACACCTTATGATTCAATAGCTTGTAGAACCACTTTCTTTTTCCCATGACTGTACATATGACAACACAATATCTAGTAATATCTAATATCTAGGTGGTGAGGATTAATATGGGGCGGTGCAGTTTTAAAGTGCTTTAGAGAAGGTCAAGGGCAGTCTGATATTACAATATTTTATATTACCCACCACATCCTTCACCACAAAACACAAACTAGATTACATTCAGATTAAGAACATTTGATTAATAGAGACTAGGTTTCTGGTTAAACATTTTCAGGTAAATTTCCAGCATAACTGATGAGGCCAAATAGTCGTTAAAATATTGATGACATTGGGCCAATACTATGCTAACTGAATTAAACAAAGTGGAGGTCAAGTCAGGACCCTGCTGTTCATCTCGGCTCAGTAAACCACTCACTGGGGTGGAGTCATAGCCATAATCTTTTTATCATCAGCCTGTTCTGCAGCAGCAGTCAATCTTAACCTCATTAGGAACGATTAGGGCTGTAGGCAACACTGGTCTCACTTATGCTGAGAGGAAACTAAACCAACACACAGATTTATCATGCTTATTAAGCTGTTCATTATAGATTAAAAATAAAAAATAAAAAAGTGCAAATTAGCCCACAGGATGAAAATGAAAAATGAAAAAGCTGGCAGCGTTGATATTTCACATTAGGATCAAATCTGGAAGCTTATAATATGTTATTTGGTGCATTCTGACTGCCCTGTACTGGAAAATCCCTGAACACTAATGAGCATCACATCTATCAGTGATTCCTTGACATAAAACCAGCATTATAAGCCCTAATGATGAGAAAGCAAAGCACTGAAGTAGTATAATACCAGCTCTATTATCTCAAATCACCCCCTTATACACACCGAGAGCAAGTGACATAAGTGATAAGGTTTGCAGGTTCACGGTGCAGTGTGTGAGAGCACTCTGCACCTTGAGGAGGATACTTAACCCAACTGAATATCCCAACCTAATGTATAAATACATATGCGCTTAATCCACTGTTACGTTCTCTCATTATCCAAGATTTCTTGTGCTACAGAGACACTTCCGAAGAGGTCAAGGCAATAGCCATCATCAGCACTACCCAGTCTAGTTGCAAACAAAGGCCATCCAATACAAAAATATCTGGTGGGAAGGATGTCTACTTTTTTACTAGGATGAGAGTGGATTGGGTGATTTAAATACAAATCTGTAAAGATAACTGCCGTATATCAGCAATGAACAAAATAACCTAACGTGTTGGACAAAGTTCTGTTAAATGTTCATTGTGATTGCTGTACTATTGTTGTTATTATTAGCTATATTTTTATTTAATGCTTGTGATCTTAGTAAGACTAATGTTTGTTCTGCTGGAGGTAGTTTTCAGCATGTAACTTGATTCTAGCTTTCCCAACACAAGTAACCTGACGACCATACATCTTTATCAACTTGATCCATGCTGATACTAACAAATACCTTGCATTTAAGTGGTTTGCTCTGTTTGCGGAAATTTAAAACTTACTTTTAAGCGTTGTCAATGCATCTTCTTTCACTCCATTGTAAACCGATTCTTCTGCTACTATCACAATACGGGTAATTGTGTTAAATAAATGCACATGGCAAAAGGCAAGAAAAGTACTACTTTTCTTGCCTTTTTTCCTTTTTTCTTTTTAACTCCAGTTCCACAAGCAGTTGTTTATGTCAGGTTGATGACCCTGTCCTTTCCTGGACACTACCAGGTCACACAATTTGAATATAGTACCATTTCTAACTATAGCAGGAAACCAAGTGCACTCTATAGAACAGAACAGAATGGAACAACAGTGACAAATCAGTGCAGATCGCCTGTGCTTGTACTCCCCCTTCTAAGTTACCTGTAGTAAAGATTCAGAAGAAGAGGAACTATCTGAGACCAGGCACGAGCTCCTATCTCAGGGGTTATTCAGTACACTGGATATTTTTTTAAGTTCTTGTTCTCTGCAGGATTTCCAGACCTACATCACAGATAGGAAGATACTTCAATAGGAAAACTACTTCAATAGGACAATAGTCAGGAAAATACTCATGGTCATTTTATTTATCTATATATATATATATTCCTCTCAAGTCGAGGAGCAGCCTACAAACACTACATATGTTGATTGACAGGATTCTCCAATAAACACAAAATATTCAGCACTCCTCGATATCTCTTAACTCTTTTTATAAATAAAGGGAGAATGAATTTAATAAGGACAATCAAATCTGCTCCTATAGTATGAGTGTGTTACACGATTTCCAAACGATAGACCTACATTGTCCGTAGCGTCAAGACGTCTCTTAGCAGCTGCTGAGGCTTTAAACTGTGGTTGCTGGAATGTGAAAGCGAGGCAGAAGAATGTGTCCTAAGTGTAACCCCTCAGGGTGACAAGGAGACATTTTGGCACCTAGAGAAACGCGTCAACTCTCTGTTGTTGTGAAAAAGTTGAAATTAATAGAGGCTCCAGACGCTCCCGGCCAAAAGCTATATTTGACCGCTGTCAGAAGCATATTTTTGGAAAAAAATAGCAGGGGTCAGCAACTCCAGTCCTCATGAACTGTCTGTGGGTTCTTGTATTATCTCACTTGGCGTTTCCAGGTGTACATCAGAATTTAATTTAGAGGTAGCGCTGAAACTTGCAGACACTAGGGCTCTTAAGGACTAGAGCTGCTCACCCCTGAATTAGGGCAAAGCAAAAGCACTTAATGTGCACATGGACCTATCTTTAATTGGCAGAACTTGACGATCCTTGTTTGTGTTAGAATAAAAACCGGGGCTACTGGTTAATGGCAACAGATTAATTGGGATTAGGCCAGACAGATGACCTGCACAGATCAACAGTCCACCACAACTGTGTGTTGCTTCGGCAGACTTATTCTAAGCACTGCATGGATCACAGATTACTGTGGAGTACAAGTGGAAACAACACACTTTTGGAATCACAGATTTTAATTAAATCAAGATTTTTAGCTTACACAAGCAACAAGTACTTACAAAAATAGTCACAATAGGCCTATCTGTTTCTCCTGAAGCATAACTGAATGTACAGCATTCAACACTCCATTAAATAGTACAAAGGTAAACCAGCAGACATTAGCTCCTGGAAAAACATGCAACACAACTCAAGGTGAAAACAGTATGGCAATAAACGTAATTCAGGGGTTTGATTGGTTTTACTCTAATCTCTGAGCACACCTCCAGACCCTGTACCCTGTACTGCTTTCACCTCCAGATGCAGGTGATAGGATACCAGTTGCTGTAGGGATCATGAGTATAGAGAGGACTAAGACGGCAAGCCTAACATAAGACCTTTTACTTCCTCAACACCAAAATCTAAGATATAAAGACGACAAAATCCTTTTGTACAGTGCTATTTAATTAATTAATTAATTACAAATATTTATATTTCCTAAATACAGTATCTATATCTCATCTTGTAAAGGCAAGAAAGATTAAACTACTTTAATCATATAACTGTTTTTTTTCTTCCCCATTTTAAAAGATAGAGCAACTTTCCAACAGATGAGTTAGCCGGAAGGCAATGCAAATACCTAATAGCCTACGCCGTCTGTAATGGCTTCGTCACAATTTGAAATATCAAACCATCTTGCTATTTGAGAACAATGCCTTGAAAAGGAAAAATCCTACAGGAATCTGTACAGGCAGAGTTAAAATGTAAGCTGTAAGATGCAATACATAAATGTATTTAACACTTCTTTTTAAATACACATCTTTTTACCCAAAATAAGTGGTTTGTCTAAAAGTATATTTATAAAGTTTGTTCAATCGGTAAAAGTATTGAATATTTTATTTATATTTACCAATGCATATCTGAATTTCAAACAGCAAAATATTTTAAAATTAGCAGCCCCTGTATTCGTTTGTGCTTTTGTTTGCTAAATTTAAAAATCAGAAATCAGAATACCCCAGATAATCATGTATGGCAGAAATCCAGACTTTGATCCAACTATTTATTTTGCTCTGCTAATAGCTCTTTCTGTAACTGACAGACACAGAACTTTCTGCATTTTCCTATTTCAATGTGTTTTCCACCATGGAAAGCTCTATTTATTTTCAGCAAAAACATTTCAAAGTGAGGCAAACAATTGGTCATCATATACATGCAATATAATACCAATTCAAATACAAAAACACTGTGATCCAAGCACAGGTCAGTGAGGGAGTTTGTTTTCCTTTTAAACATTCCACATAGAGAACTTTCAGTACCTTCCACAAATTCTCTCAGATTTTAAAGGCAGGATACCATAAAGCTGTAAAGGCTGAAAAGTATTCTCCTGGCAGAATTACATTCTCGTTAAAACACCCTTTCTCCATTTTAAAATGTACAAATTTAGATTTTAGCAGTTTATATATCTACGTCAATTTCTGTGATTCACAACGCAGTCAGAAAAAAATTAACTGACATTAAATTATTTGAATGTCGATTAAAGGTCTCACTCATCACTCATCATGAAACAATTGCTTCACAACTTTAACTCACGAAATTAAATTTATGAGAAAGTGACAAATCTGGCTAGTTTTATCAATTACATTTTGATGTTGATACCTTCGAAATGCATTACATTGTAGTCGCTTACCTGCAATTCGCACCATGCCACCTCCACCGTAGTCTCCGTATCCAGACCTTTATAAACTGTCTTGAAAGATCCCCTCCCGATTTCGATATTAAATTTCAGATACCGTCCATCAGGTGAAGTGGCAACAGCTTTTGTTTCAATTTCCTCCTTTTCTTCTTGCTCCCATCTGCTTTCAAATGGGGCGCGTGACAATATTACTTTTTGGTGTTTACTGGGCGCAATTTCGTCCTCCGAATCCGAACTGGCATCCAGGGGGCTCGTACTTGCCAATCTTTTGTCCCAGTTATCAAGTTCTTTTATTGACCCTGAATTTTGTATTTCAGGGGGTATGCTGGTACTCGTGTACGGGCTCGAGACTAGAGATGCAGACGGCGAGAAGTCAACATTTTTCACCTCCCTCGTGGTTTCTTTTAAGATGTTTTCAGCGGACCAAGAAAGTGCATTAGAAACGGTGCCATCGTAACGCTGAGGCTCAATCTCCGTATTTATTGTATGGACCACGTAAGAGTTTCTTCTTGCATTAACCGAGTGCCTCCGTAGTATCGTAGCAGATAAGTATGCATCATCGTCGAGTCCTACAGATAAGTTTGGAAAGCCGCGACCTGCCAGGTCAACATCTGTTTGTGACATACTTGATTTTATTTATTATCTTTAACAGGATGTATTTTCGGTATTTAATTATAAAATAATTTTAGGGCACCCATTTCACCCCGCACGACCTCCTAGTGTTTATAAGAAGTTGTAGTTGAGGAAATAGCCAATACTAGAGTAACAGATTAAATGTAAAAAAGAATCGCGTTTAGTAAACGTGCGAAAACTTCAGTCCTGTTCAGTTGCAATTCTAAAACGTAAAAATGACGGTTAAATTAAAAATAACATGTATTTCCCTTCATCATTGTTTTCTTTGAAAAAGGCATTCAGGTACATATCTATGGTTTAAAGATGTTTCTAAAGAAATGTACATTAATTAAAACATTATTTACCTTACATTTAAATTCACTATACCCTACTCACAGAACGTATATTTGAAGGTCGTATTCTATAAATAAGAGACGGGTATTGTCAATCCACAAAAAACCGATGTGTTTCTTCTTGGGTGTTTTAAAAATAATAGTTAGATTTCTCTTGCTTATCCTTGTATTTCCAAACCGTGCAGTTCGCACTTACTCCGCAGAAAACTCTCCCAAAAAATTGACGACGAGCGTCTAGTGGGCGGCTCGCACACTCACGTATTTGCAACAACAGCTCCTCCCACTACTGTAAGAACAAACTATATAATCAAATAGAACCTTGAGCGCAATAGACTGGGTTTTCCCATTAACACCTTATAATAAATCTGTAAACATTACAAAGTTGCATTAAAAAATATACTGTAACTATTTGGGCAGTCTGAACAAAAAAGCTAGGATTGCCATTGGTTGATAAAGGTTAAAACGTCACGCCTTTTGCGGTTTTGAAAGAATAGAGAGGGGAGTTGTTGGTCGAGCTAACATTATTTTACTGTACAACAATGTCAGAAACAACACGTATATCCAGTTCCACCAAAACACGTAAACAACATAAGCGCCCATCTAGAAGCTTAAGGGCGGTGTATGTACATTCTACGCGGTACCAGCTAGTGGACGACTATCCCTGTAACTTAAAATAACATTTTAAAAATCACAAAAGGCAGATACTTTGGACTGTTTGTTCTAATTTATTAGTCATGGAATAGACAATATTATTGTGCAAAAATAATGATGAAAGTAGATATGTTTCTGTTTTAATTCAAACATTACTTTGTACTGCATTCATTCTCGCATTTGTCCAGGAATGAATGCTTATTGCAGATGGAACGGAGACTGTTAAATTAATAAATCTAGGTTAGAAGGTGAATGGGATTGTATTGGGTGTATTCTGAAAGCAGCTTTTATGCACAACCCATGTTGATTTTGGAACCTTGTAAATAGTTATGTGTGCAAATATTTGTTGATTAGTAATTATTACATTCAATTGACAATATATATAGTCATCTACCAAGCACATCAGTTTACTGTCATTAATCATAGTAACTTGTTATGTGTAATTCATACCTCTTGAGTTTAAGAGCCCTAATGGTCTTGTTAAATTATTTTTATGAGGTTATTTTGTGGGTATTTTACACTAATATATATGTAAGTCATGAGGCCAGACGGGTGACGGAGGAGCACTGGGGTGAGGTCATTCAGAAATGTGTCTCTAGTCAGTCCAGGTCTATACCATTTTGAGAATTCAGCTGAGCCTGGCAACTGATGTCAGCAGCATACAGCATAGTTTCTTCTTGCATTGGTCATGGAAGGGCAAGCACCAGGAGGGGTGACGAAATTAGCAGCTAATGATGGTACTCAGTGGCCCATCATAAGACCGGAATCAGATGGCCTTTTCTTCCACCCATCTTAAGGGGCCTCAGCAGTTGCTGCAGCAGATTTACCTCTGGGGGGAGCCAACTGGGATTGGAAGCCCCATACCAAGACAGCTAAACCCTCATTGTACAGGGCTGTTTGACCTACTAAAGCGATATGAAAGCTCCCTGGGTAATTGTGTGCAGGTTGTGAGAAATGCTGACAGTTATTCACCTTAAGCTAACAAACTATTACCCCTAGTTTTCAGCTAACTTCGTTACGTAGCCACTTGTTGCAATGTCGCCAGAATTGATTGGTTTGAATGTGCCTGAAGAAGCCTTCTTCGTACTCCTACTATATGTCCCAACGAATTGACAACATGCCCTAAGTATCGCCATTCTTTACACAATGTTAAAGCATTATTTTGAAGCATTGCACACTTTATCGGTAGCTATGTGGGCACTTTTCAGGGAATTACAGCGCTCCTTTTAGAACAATGGGTCCTAAAATGGGTCCTTAAACTGTAAAACTCTATGGTTATTTATTCATTTTTAAACGTAGTATAATAAAACATTATATTCCTAACTTTAAAAAAAGCCATGTAGGACAAATGAACTGAAAATACCTACTGTCAACCTTTTAATCCACTACCTCATTGCGACTACACTTACGCAAGTGGCCAGGAGTCTGAAGTTTTTTCTGCATATACCTTATTTTAATGAAATGCAAGAAAGTACAGACACATCTATACCTAATTTGAATTTTATTTTACAACATAATATTTTTATAAAAGGTAATTGAACACAGACATAATTTACAGAGTGTTCTACATGGAAGTTGTAGCGGTATGTACAAGAGCAATATATCTACTTGTTTACCGTTTTTTAACTTAAAAAAAAAAATAAAGCCAAGCCAAGCTGTTTTTTTCATCGTTGGAAGACACACATATTTGCTGGATTCCCTCAAACTTCCAGCTATTTAAACAGTTCTTACAGTAGCAGCACCTTTCCCTCCATCACAGCTCAAAAGAACTTGACTCCCTTCCCGTCATTCATTGTGATGATCTCTGCCTTGCCCTCTGTCTGAAGAGCCTGCAGTGAGCGCAGCAGCAGCCACTCCTCCAGCCCATGGAAATCTGAAAGAACGATGATGACCAGATCTCTTTCCGCTCTAGTTCACTAAAATGGGCCAAAAGTGAACACTGCTGCCTACTAATTAAGCTAGATTTACAGTAACAGATGTAATCGACATTGAGGTTTGAGGACTAAATATGTGGTTTTATTATTTATTTGTTCAGAAGATTCATCTTACATGTTTACTATGTCATTAGCTTTTCTCTGCGCAACAACTGACTGAGGGAAATGATTCTACCTTCATTTTCTGTGTCATCCCCTTTAGACAGCTCGTAGAGTGTAAATACTGTATTTACCATACCATTTTTGGAAACCTAGAAGACAGAAGAACAAAGAAATGTTTTTACTGTTGCATGTTTATCTTGTCAAATAAAGAGAAACTTGTCTTTACTACAGTGCTGTCTGGCTATAAAACTGACTAATTAATATAATAAACCAACCACAGACAGTGATGAACCACTAACACATTCTTATACGGACACTTTAAATATCCCACTCGTATGAATCAATCGGCCTATAAACTATTTTGTGATAATAATCTATGTGAGCAAAGGCAAAGACACATAAGCCAATAAAGCTGTACTTAATCTCAGTAAATATGGCATTTTTCATTATTAGGCTCCTTGCCTAAATAACTTTGATTTAAACAGTCATACATTGATTCGGTTTGTAACAGCGACTGAACCATGGCACTATACACTCAGTGGGTAGTTTATAAGGTACACCCATCTAATACTAGGTCAGCTTATATTTGTTCTTCACTTATGTAGTAGAACCCATTGTGGTTTTCTGCAATAGCCCATTCTAGACTAGGGCTGTCAAAAATACCGATAATACCATGATACCAAATTTCAAAAACGGTTCTGTATAGGGTTGTCAAAAATACCAATACTTTCAGAAAAAAGAAAGAAATTTCAAAAACGTTCGGAACTTTTAAAATTATGCTTTCGGTAATACCGAAAAAAAAAGAAAGTATCGAATCACTTTGCACTTATGAAATGCGTGTTTTTCGTGTAAAAGACGGAGTCTATCAGAAAAAAAAGAAGCTTTTTTTAATAATAATTTTGCTTTTTTCCTTTAAATGCATTGTTTTTTTCATTATAACATTCATTAGTTTCTTTACTAAATTTAGATATCAAGCAAAACAATGGCTTTATAGATTTCATGAACCAGTTTGTACGGATCTATTTTACATCACGGTTTTAAGCACAAATATAATCAGGATAATTTTTTTGGAGAACCTCTCTCCATCAATGTGCAGAGCACATACTTGAATCACTTCTTTAAAAATGTTAATTCATCCACTTGTTTTATTTAATCCAGATATTTTGCTGTCGAAAACAATGCAATCGTAGACCTACATAAATACAACAGACAATTGAAGATCATTATTTTGAGATTTTTTCTAATTTTTAACCATAAAATCTCATGGATTTCTCTTATTTAATCATTTTTTGATAATATGCAAATTGTGTTTATTTCACCTAGAGTCATGATTGTTCTTCTTTATTAAAAGATTTTTTTCGGTGGTATCGAAGAGGTATCAAGTATCATATCGAAGTTCTAAATTCTGGTATTGTGACAACCCTTTTTGTGGGTAGAGCAGAGGAGTCGTGCATTCCGAGATGCCATTGTGCACACCACTGTTGTATGGCTGCGTTATTTGCCTGCAGGTTAGCTTGCACGATTCTTGTCATTCTCCTTCAACCCTTCTAATCTACGAGCCGTTTTTTGCTCACAGGACTGCGCCACCCATGTCCGTAAATCGTAGACACTTATGCATTAAAAGCCCAGTTGGGTGGCCGTTTCTGAGGTACTGGTACCAGCATGCTTGGCACCAACGATCATCCCACACTCAGTCGCTTATTCTAATGTTCAAACTGCAGTAATTGAATGCCTTTATAACGGTGTGCCTGCTGTATGTAGCAAACCATGAATTCTTAAACTTTATATAGGCAATCTATTTTCATGAATGGAGTGGTTAATCTAATAAACTGGCCACCGAGTACTCGCTGACAGATTATCTGATTACAGATGTGAAAAACTGCAACACAATTAATTTTAATTGCATATTTATGCTATAAAAGTGTAATTCCCGTTCATATTTTGGGATGAATGCCAACACTAGAATAAACCAAATCTCCTCACCCATTGGTATATCAGCTTGCCCCATTCCTCTGGTCGCCGCCACATGATCAGACAACGGGTTTTGTTTTTGTCTATCCAATCAAGGTTCCCTAAGAACAGTTGTACTTTTAGTATGATAAGGAGTACATAATTTTTTTCCTATTTATTTATTCATTCATTCATAGCATACTATTTCAGGAACAGGTCCTTCCTTTCATCTAAACATTTCAAACGTTTGTTAAAATCATCATTGGTCAACAGCATCTTAAATAACCACACGCGCCCAAAAAAGAAAATGACAACCTTTTTTCCTTAGTTCTTCAAAAACAACTTGGATGGCCTCCACTGAAAGTTTTCCTTATAAAAGTTTGGTTTAGGAGTGACAAGAATGCGTCCAAAATGATAAAGGCATTTAGTTTATCTAGGCATAGCCGTGTTGAAAGACAGAAAGACCTCCATACAACCTCTTAGTAACAGAGCCCTATCATTTGTACATTTTCTTTTACTGTGTGCAGAAATGCCGTACAAAAATAAGAGCTTGCAATACTATAAAATAACTCAAAATAGTCTCAATATCCACCAAATCCTAAAAAATGAGATTGCAACGAATTATCTCAAAGACTAAGACTGATTAAAATCTTGCCTCAAACACGACAAAACATGCAGCAACATATATAACGTAATGTAAATTTCACAGCAACGGAACAAAGTATAGATATAACTTGGACCATGGAAAGGATACTCTCTATTTTCTTGTTGTTAAACATGGGGCTCTCTTGCGCCTCCATAACGTCCAAGGTGAAGAGTTTGCTGTATCGACAGTAAGACAGCGTCAACGAGCACCATGCCGCCAACTGTTTCTGTCTCGTGTCAGCATTAGGTTGTAACCTGTGAACAAATCCATATATTTTGACTGTAATATTACGTTGCCTAGTAACCTTTCAGGCACATCTTACCATTTTACTAAAATCTGTTTTTCATACATGATTTGTAAATCTGGCTAACAACAAATACCGCGTACTTTAGCTACCACTTTATATACTCGATAACAAAAAACAATAATAATGTTAAGCTTGCGTGGGATTCAATTTTAGTTAGATATGAAGCTATGTGGCTAGTCAGCTAGCCAGTTTAGACTTTCTCAAATACACTGCTAAAGCTATCTTTAGGTCATACTTGGTTTTCTATCATATGTATGAGATGTCCTTTTCCAGAGCAATGTAGATTGCGTCATCATTGTATTTAACTTCATAAAACCCACACTATCAGCTAGTTTGAACGTACTTCCCTAGCTAGACATCTAGATTTATAAAATGTATTAAAAATGAGCGCCGTGTCTATTGCGTTCAATCGCCAACACTGCATTAAGATCTGTTCAAAAAGTAAACAAAAAATATGTAATACTCACGTAAAAAATGGGGGGAAATTATACTGCCAAGGCCACTCAAAACTCATTTCTAAAATTTGCTACACGATTTACCGGAAGTTAGTACATCACAAAAACGCTCCGCTCGTATCACTGGAACAGAAAACAACTATGTCCTCTAAGGTCTAATTCCGCCATCCAAAGCGCCGACTATCGATAATGTATAGTATTGAGTCTGTCAAACAAACTAAGTTTAACCGTTAACTGCTTCATTAGATAGCTGTTTTTTTTATTTTTGTCCATTTTAGTGTAATGATTACTTTCCGCTTAAATATTTAAGAGATTTTTTTCACGCTGAAGAAATTTTTTTCGTGTCATAAAACATGTCCCCAAAAGGTTTATTTTCCAGAAATCATAAAAAAATGAGATTCGGTGAAACTCCTTTTCATATTCTGTCGGACTTCCTCATTGATATCAACAACAAAAACAAAGCTAATATGCATAAATTATCGAATTATGGTGTTTTTTTCCAAGACCGACGCTTGGTGGGTGAGTTGGCTAGCTTTCTATTCAATCGTCGTCCTCGCGACCTCTCAGTTTACTGGTTTTTGTAGCTACCAAGTAATTAATTCATTAGGGATGATTAGGTTGTTGATTGAAAACTGGTCTCAACATTATCTATTTTGAAATTGTAAAAAGCAACTCCTATACCTTCACATATCTAAATATATAAAAAATATACAAATTAAAATATTATATATTTTAACTAGTAGATTTTGTAACTCGAGAAAGAAATACCTGCACTTCACTGTATCGTATCTAAAAAATGTAATCTTATTTTAATAAATACATGATCCTTGCAGGCTGATTTATTATGCTCCCTTAAATCCTTTCTAGAATGTGTCTTTCTGACATGTGAAGAGTTGAAACTCGACCTCTTGACTGGATATCAAGCAATTGAGATACTGGAGAAGTATTAGGTTTTAATCATTGTGATGAAGATGTTACTATTGCTGTTTGTGTGATACATTTGCATTTACTTAAATAATACTTACATTTGTGTGCCTGTGTACATAACCATTATATTGTGTTGCATTCAATTTCATCTCAGGTTTATGACAAAGCATCTTGAAGATCTGTTTTGTTGTGACTGTACACCATGCTCTGCAGGGGGAGGAAAAGGGAACTGTGAAGACGCTGTTTATATAAAACTCAGCAAAAATTTTTATCTTTTGGTGTTCTCTTGTATCCAGCTAGCGAGTAAACTGACAATGCACTGTAACGTAGGTAGAACTTTAAGTACCTTACCACTTCTAAATTCAACATCATAGGCTACATTATAATTTCATTTTATTGGCATGCTGTTACAGTGACTGTTGAAAATATTGTCAAGTTTGAGAAACTGAAAACAATAGTTTGTCCTACAGGTAATTGACAACAACATAGCAATTAAGTTTTTGCTGTCCATGGGCCACTTCTATTCTAAAAAGGCACTTCTGGAATCTGAACTTTTTGTCTTGAAAACACTGGATTTCTGCATCAGTGTCCTTAACCCACTCACATATGTGGAAATACTACTTGATGTGCTAGGTGAGTTTTTATATTTTTATATTGAAATTAATTCAGTAATTTGAGTTTCTAGTATAATTTTACACAACCAAATACGTTATCATAACTTGATTTAATTAGGTTTTGTGAAGGTATTTGGTATATCTGTGCCTTCCTGTCCTCTAGATTTGAATGTACTCCAACACTTTTTTTATGGCTTTTACAACTGATAGCAGACCTGGCTCAGTTGGCAAACTTTTTGCATTTTGTAGGTTTAAAAGTGGGGAGACAGAGACACCTTGCAAAAGACAAAGTAGGCCAGGCTTGGATGGGTAGAAATTAGTTGGATTTCTGTCAGCTCTTTGCTAACCAGTGTCTCCTGACGACTTTTTCGACACTTTCAAGCTAGCAGTGCCATTGAGAGGGACGTGCCTCTCCTCCAATTGGCGCAGAACCTCTCATGTGTGCTGTGTAACCTGCAAAGTGGAGACAAGACAGATGGCAATTAGAATTAGAGCAGACTAGTCATACTTCCTCACCTTCCCATGTATGGTGTCTGGATTCGTAGCAACGAGCTAAGATGCATTAGCACAATACGTGATTCCAAATTGGGGAGAAATCTGAAACTATCTAACTGTAGGGTTGAGCAAAAGACAGGACAGTACTTCTACAGACAATTCATGTCAGATCAATGCCAATGTCAAGATTATTTTTCAGAGTAACTGTACAAGGACATGACTATTTAAGGAAACATCATGAACAGATCGTTTATGTTCCTTTGACAGTGTACAATGCCACATCAATCCCCATCACACACCTTTACTTTCTGTGCCAGCAAGTGCTGCAGTTCACTTATCTCCAGAGGAGTTGTATCTACAACTCCCTGTTGATGGCTACCACAAAAAGCCCCAACCCAAGTGGGGAACAGAGGTAGGCCTTTATTCTCTTTATGAAGGGTTGTTTGTTGGATTTGAGAGGTTTAAAGTGTTGATCCTTGCATTTGGGTTCTTCCTGGTGGAACAGAGAGAAATTTATGTCAGTGAGGGAGGACTACATGCTGTTAAGCGTGGGTGTCATTTCTGTGAGTGCTTTCATTCTCAGTTGCAACACTTGGGAACAGGTAATACCACCTACATTTGTTTTTACTTAATTTACTTTAAAATAATTCTAATGCATTCTTATCTAATGCGCCATACTGGATGTGAATTTAAGACATATCATGGTAAAATACCTAATAATGATCAACTAGGCATTTAAATGGGTTGCCCAGTGAATAATCTATATTGCCTTATGTTGTCAGACAAGGTCTTTGTTAAAAGACATCTGACCTTACATTTGAATCTGATCTAGGTAGTGGAGGAGCTGAGCCATATAACAGGAATTTCGGCACAGAGCATTAAGGATTTTGCCCACATCACCCTATCACACATTGTAGAAAATATTAACTTCTCTTAAATCCACTTAAACACTAGTAAAACTTCATTAATTTGAATGGCACGAAATTCAGTGTGATTGAATGCTGCCAATTTATAGTTTGGAATTAACTTGTTTTCTGTTTTTCTGTTTCAGTCCTTGAGATGAAAGGACTGGGATATTGTTTAATTAATTTACCTTTACTGTTATCTTACAATATGTTGTTCTGTTTTTGATATTACTTGTCACATTATAAAATGATGCAAATGTGTTAATTATAACATTTCTTACCTGAAAGTGAAGTTTTATGGTTTATGTAAGATCTGAAAATCGTAAGGGATTTTTTTCAGTTTAAGTGTACTTTAATGTTTTAACATCACGTTATGTTTTCCCAAAACCTAAATTGAATTTTATGAACATAAGTTTTTCTGAGATGTATGGATGGAAGATTAAAAATGTCTCTTTCTTCTGGTATGTGAAAGTATTTATTTATTTATTATACTACCACACCCCTATAAAACAAGAAATTATTCATTCAGAAAGCTATATTTAAAATGTTGGACTAAAACTTCTTCTCAGAAAAAAAATGGTATTGAATTCCACCTGTATTGTCTTGCAATTGCAATTTAACCACCTGAAAGACAAAAAGAGAACATGTGAATGAACATGTCATCTATTCACTTGGGAAATATAATAGCTCCTGTACATTTGCTTGCCATAAATATACAATTTTAACCTTGATGGAATAATTTTGTGAATTAAAATCCTTT
Organism: Hiodon alosoides; assembly: GCA_025775065.1. NCBI lineage: Eukaryota > Metazoa > Chordata > Actinopteri > Hiodontiformes > Hiodontidae > Hiodon > Hiodon alosoides. The sequence continues at coordinate 28,201 of JAOYSI010026795.1, forward strand.
TTATGTAATGGAATACGATTACAACTAATTATTTGATATGAGAGTTTGCGCTGGGTTCTCCAGTTGTCCCTGCCATGGTGTTCTCTCCCTGGTACCCTTTCATGACCCTGCCTGTCAGCACTCAGCAATTGGATTTTCTCTCATTCTGGATTTTCAGGCTTTTGTATGATTGTGTGCCCGCTAGAGTACACAACATTTTGCAGAGGAATTAACATCTCAAGTATTAATTCCTTATTTTCAAATATAACATGATTCTATTTTTAAAAGCTTTTTTAAAACATTGTATTCCTGGTACATGACAGTCATGTACCTCAATTATAAGGAGGTATTGCAGGCATTAACCATGTCAGTGTTTGAGGCAATAGTAATGTCAAGCTCCATGAGGTTACTGGTAGTTCAGGTGGAGTAAAATCCTGAAGATTTCTCAAAGAAGTATTTTGCTTAAGTATACCAGTTATAGTTAAGTTAAGTGATAGAAAGAAAATCATTAACAAGGTATTTCTGAAACATTTTTGTTGGCAGTGGTTTTTGCATCAGCAAAACCAGTGTTTCTGTATGTCGTGAGGAAGGTTTTGGCAATTTTGAATGGCTTATATTTGAGTGGCTCCAGAAAATAAGATGAATAGCTTCTGGATATGTCCAAAGTAGCCCATTGCATCCTTTGAGGCCTTGGGTGCATCTGCCACCACAAGGTTAAGTATTATCCACTCAGTACACACATAGCTCATTGATTTTTCTGGAGCAGCCAGGCCAATTTGTCCAGTATCACTTTAAACTTAGTATCAGTTTGTGTTTAGGCCAGTTGTCTCCTGCATAACCAAATATCTCAGGAAGTAAACCTTTACTTCAGGCTTTTGCTGTAATACTAGAGTATGGACTACAATTGACCATTGACATGAAAAAGTTTATGATGGCTGATGTGGGTGTATCTAAGATGATAGAAAAATATTTTGATTCTCTAGTTTGTGATACAATTGGCTCTATCGACTTTTCACTTACTACCCGAATAAACCATAGGATTCTCTCTATTTCTCTCAGCTTCCAAAACGGGATATTTCTACCTGGTTGATAGTTTAGCCCTACCCTGATCAAGTTATTTCCATTTAATCGTGGTGTTTAATCGTTTGTGTGCTTTGCGCTGCCCTCGTGTCTTCTCAGGACTAAATTGATATTGGTTTAGTCGCTGATACCCTTTCACACAAGCTTTATATCTTTAGGAGAAAACAGCTTATATGCAAAAAGAAAAGGCTCACTTGTTTTCTTATGACTAAGTGGGCCAGCTTATGGTTACTTTTTCACCGTTTGTCAATTTCCAGAACGGAAAAATGTTGTGGAAAGCTCATCCATTTCTATCTCCGGGTATGCAAAATTTAATACAACTTAGAATGGGCTTTTGCTCAGTTCATAATAAGTTTTAAAGAATACAAATGGGCGTAGTTTTGCTATTTTTCCCCAACACAGTTGTATTATTAAGGGCTACCACCTGTAACATTCATTTTTAAACACCGCAAGACATTTTTGGGCACAACATTAAAATGTATTAATTATTATATTATATTAATATATAAAGTGCTGTGTTTACAGCTCCAGAAAGAGCTGGTTCATCTGTCATATTGAAAATAACTTCTTGCATCCTAAAAGGAACAACCAGCCTATTGCTAATTTTAGCTAATCCTTGTAACCGTTGTGTTTACGCTGGCTTCACCATAAATTGCCACGAAAATGGCCAAATCGGCTCGGCCAGGCAAGCCTTAGGGCAATGTGTTATGATAACCGAAATAGTGCCCGAAATTTTAGGGAGGGTATTGCGAAAACCCTACATAATGTAATAATTAAACATTTAGTCAAATAAAAGAGTGCTCACTTGTTATGAATGATTATTTATGGGTGCATTTAGTTTTAACTATATGCTTCTTGCCGCTAAGCTCTGGTTTACGGGAAGTTAAACACTGAAAAAGAATGAACACATCAAAAACAGCGCGTTAGAACAGATAGTTAGGTAAGTACTACACTTACTGATTAAAACGGCATTAAATCTTTAGTGGCCACAGCAGACCAACAATTGTAATGGCAGGGAGCAGGGGTGTGACCCGCTGCCCTACATAAGTGACATTGGTTGAAAAAACATATACCTAGTTTCTTTGACTGTGCTAGCAAGCAAAACGTTTTGGGCTTACTAAACTTACTAGTATCTGGCAAAATAAACTGTGACTGCCTGTTTATGTACCATTAGACATGAGAGTTTGCATTGCATATTTGCTTTAGCTTTTAGAACAGGGACAATCTCCTAAGTGTGAACAGTGTGAAAAGAGAATGTGTTCTGAGTAAGCACCTATCATACTTACATCCTCCAGATGTTTGAAATGACTCAAGGAATCATTCCTGTTGAACTATCCTTGTACCTAAAGGACTTAATTTCAAAAGGATTAATTCAATTTGATTAACTGAATAGTCCATCAAGTCATTCCCTTACAAGTACTCAGCCGGGGCAAATAAACCACAGAAAATTCCTAAATCAAGCTTTGCAAAAGGAATCCTAGGTGGACGTGGACATGAAATTGGGCACCATTATGTTTTCTCCCATCAGGAATCATGAAATCCGCCAAATCATGAGCTTCTCGTGGTGAAGATGGCTTTGGAAGAGTGGAGGCACTGGTTGGAGGGGGCGGAACCTCCCTTAATTGTCTGGACGGATCACAAGAATTTGGAGTATCTCTGCACCACCAAGCGCCTCTACTCCAGGCAAGATAGGTGGGCCCTGCTGTTCACCCAATTTAATTCCACCCTCTCCCACCCGGGATTCTAGAATAATAAGCCAGATGCACTTTCACGCTGATATTACCCCACAGCAATACCATCGGACCCCGAGACCATCCTGCTATCCTGCTACATCAGGCCTGGTGACGTCGATCAGCTGGTGCATAGAAAATCAGGTCTGCAAGGCACAACGTGCCAAGCCGGACCCTGAAGTGGGCCCAGATAACTGGTTGTTTATCCCCGATGCTGTCTGCCCTGCGGTCCTGGAGTGGGCCCACTCCTCCAGGCTTGCCTGCCACCCAGGCTACCGTCAGACCCTGGCCTTGCTGCAACAATGCTTTTGGTGGCCAACCATGATCCCTGATGTCTCTGTGTTCGTCGCCACCTGCAAGGTTTGTCATCTCCCATTGGAGGGTAACACCATCATCCTGATGGTGGTGGATTAATTTTCTAAGGCTGTACATTTTATTCCTCTCCCCAAATTACCTTGGCCCAAAGAGACGGGCCAGCTCATGGTCTGGATCCATGAACTCCTGAAAGACATAGTCTACGATTGGGGTCCCCAGTTCTCATACCAATTCTGGAAGGCGTTCTACACGCTCATTGGGTCGTCGGCTAGCCTGTCATCCGGATTCCATCCACAGTCCAACGGCCAGTCGGAGCGTGCTAATCAAGACCTGGAGACGACTCTTCGCTGCCTCATCTCCACGCATGTACCAAACCAGCCACCTGGAGCAAGCAACTTGTGAGGGCGGAATATGTGCCGTTCAAGTGCTCCCTAGGTTATCAGCCCCCGCTCTTCCCAGAGCAAGAGGAAGAGTTTGTATACCCTTGGCCCAGCTGTTTGCCCACCTTTGTCTCCGTACCAGGAGGAGAACCGGTCTGTTCTTCTCAAGATTATCTTCAGGTATCATGTAACCGGGCCTCGGCTGCCCCTCTTCCCTGTCTCATTGACGGCCAGCCGGCATACACAGTGAGGCGTCTCCTGAAGGTTCGACTGCGGGGCAGGGGATTTCAGTACCTGGTTGACTAGGAGGGTTATGGCCCAGAGGAGAGGTGCTGGGTCCATGCTAAGGAAATTGTGACCCCAGGTCTCATCTTGATTTCCTCCGGCGACACCCCGGTCAGCCATGTATGTGCCCGGTCTATTACTCACCTGTTTCAGTGTTTTGTCCCTCGTGTCTGTGTCAATTAGGGTTCATTAGCGATATTATTTTCCTCGATATAAATATAACAAATGTTCGATAAAATTAATTTAAATCACGAACGAATCACAAACCTCCAAATGCCAATAATGTAGAAGGAATAGAGGTATGCATTGCGCAAGTTAAGTGGCACGGTGAGAGGCCAGCACGCCATATTGTTTACAGACATAGTGGCTGGCAGACTTGTAGTCGGAGCGGAATAAGCGAAATGAGCAACAATGAAGGAAGTGCAGTGCCCATGACCAGCTTGAAGGATGAGGACTGTTATGTTCAGAGTTTGTGTTAGTGTTAGTGAGTGTCTTGTTCTGACACTTAATTAACAACGACGTTTATAAGTACACGAGTCTTGCGTCCTACCTGACACAACATTTGGCGACGAGGATGGCTGATTGTTC
>JAOYSI010026806.1:0-39390 GCA_025775065.1 Hiodon alosoides
CCCCACCCACCCATCTTTATAACTCCTCCAAAATAACTGTTCATACTACCTGCCGTTATATGCAGCTGGTGTGATTGACAGGAAACATCTAGCTCCTCCTCCTCTTCCTCCCCTTCCTCCTCTTCAGGTTGCTCCACCTGGACTGGCTCCACTGGCAGGGCCGAGGCCAGTGCTACCTGATCTGACTGGACTATCTCCTCTCTCTCCTGCTCATCCTCTTTACTAAACTCCATAAGCAGCTCTACAGCAGGCTCCTCCTCCTTTGGATCAAAGTCGGTCTCTTCCAAAGACTCTTTTTCTACTGGGTTCAGAACAGGGACCATCTCTTCCACAGACCTAAGCTCTACATTGACTGCTTCGAACTCAGACTCAGATACTGCAGGGGGCTGTCTATCGGTTGCCACCCCTTCTACTGTTGAGCACGCCTGCACGTTAACATCTGTGGGCTCTGGCTTTGGGGATAGAGAGGTCATAGCATAGGCATTCTGGTCCCTTAGCAAAGAAAGGGTAACATCCGGGTTCTCCACCTGTGCATTAAGTGCTATGGGTGCCTTCAACTCCATGGCTTCCTCTTCATTTTCTTCATCCTCTTTGTCCTCATCCTCGGCCACAGGAACGATGCGCGTGTCCACAAGCACGGCCTGCACGGTCAGGTCTGCCTCAGGCTCCAGGTCGCTAAGCATCCGCGTGGCCATGAACAGCCCTGAGTGAAGAACCAATAGGAGAGGGAGTTACATTGTGCGTATATCTGTTATCTCACACTATGAGCTGCCGAGATAATATCTGACTGTTTTGAGTATTCTCTATACACAACAGGCATTCCCAACCTGTTAGAGAATTGCGTCCCCTTTTTAACCACCATGAAATTTAGCTAGTTGTTTTTCAATATGTAATATAATTAAATAGAAAAAAATCTGCAGTGAATTTATATTTGCTACCTTAACAATCTACAGCTAAGATAGAATTGAATAGGCTTTTGTGGCCGCTGAGGCCTACCCTCGGACTGCATGGAGGTGTGCGCTGGAACCTCGGGTAGAGGCACAGGGGGAGCCTCCAAGGCCGGTGCGGAATCCAGGGGGCCTGGGGGACTGAAGGGGGCAGGCTGAGGCTGGGACAGGCTTGCGAGCAGACTCGGGGAGGCCGGGGGTGCTGACGGCTGGGGAGAGGGGAAGGGAATGGGTGAAGGCAGGGGGGCGGCTTGGGACGGGGCATTGGAAGCTTGGGCAGGTGGATCCTGTTGAGGGAACCGGGGGGAGATAGACTTGGAAGGAGGAAGGTTGGGCAGAATCGAGGTCGGGGCTGAGCGCTGCAGGGGGCTGTGGGGGGACACGGGAGAATCTGCGGGGCACTGGGGGGAGTAAATGGGCTGGAAGACGGGGTCCCTGTGGCTGGGGCTCGAGGGAGACAGAGAGCGATTGAAGGGGGAGTTGGGGGCTCGGCTGAAAGGAGAGACCACGGTGGGGCTGCGAGGGGAGGTGGGCGTTGAGGAGTCTGACCTCCCGAAGATGAAAGCTGTGTCAGTCAAGCTGCGCTGATATCGACGGAAGGGAGGCTTGACTGGAGAGAGAAGGGAGGATAAACAAAATTAGATTTATCAACCCATTTATGTCTTTTTCTAAAGGGTGCTAAAGGACCTTCTATTACTAAAACTACCATAGCACCATGTCCAAAAGATACACAGGAGTTGTTGTTGAAGCTCATTTCAAGCAATCTGATTAAAATGTGTGGAATAATCTCTACTCACTTGATCATTCTGACAAAATAACAGCAAACTTCTCGGCCTACATGCACCCCGCCCTTATATATTGTCTGTCGGTACCCATCTCCCCTAACCTGTGCGTGGGGAGCCAGGGCTCGGAATGGTGCCAGAGGACGACGATGTCGACAGCTGCCTGAAAAACTCCCGCGGGTTGATAGAGCGCTGAGAAACAAGCACTGCTGCCTCCTACAGGTCATGATAGGAATAACACATCCACAAAAAATGCAAAATGGGTTCATTTTAACCGCTGGTTCCTCAGGTCATCTAACTTTATGGACTATACGTCACAGTTGGAGTATATTGTCTGACAGAGAGAGAGAGCTTAACTCACAGCGGCTTTCTCGATGGACTCACTGCGTCTGAAGCGAGCCCTCATGTCCTCCTCGTGCTCCCTCTGCTGCTGCTCCTGTGCGACACATCACTGGTTTCCATGTGCCTTGTTCTCTTCTCGCTTACTCACTCATAAACACTCATAAAAGCATACTATGCCTCCTCCGCTGTTACTAACGCAATCGTACAGCGCAGTTAATCTCTGCCTGAATCGTTCAGATGTTCACCAACTCGTGTGCCACCCCTCGTTCATCCAGCAATCATTCACAAGCACTCCATGTCCAAGCCTCCTGTATTCATTTATTCATTCATTCATTTAAACAATGTCATGTAACATTCAGTCACTCACCCATCTAGCTTTTTCCTGCTTCCGCCCCTCAGCCTGTAACTTGGCCTGCATTCTCCTAAAAGACACAGAGAATCAGAGAACTTAGATCTATTAAAGTACTTCACATGAAAAATCTAAATTAGTTAACTAAACTCTTCTCTTGTAATATTATACATATACAAAACAAAAAGATGAGACATGGGACAAACTGGCGTTAGAAGGGTTATGTTCATTAAACGTGACCACAGGTGGGCGCCCTTGTGTCTGGTACTAGAGAAATGGCATGTACACAGATATTTTTAGGTAAGTGCCTGTACATGTAGGGGTTTGTGTGAGTATTTATTGTGTGTGCTCAGCTAACTTCTGCTCCTCGATCATCTGCAGCTTCTCATTCATCTTCCGATCCCGCTCCTCTTCCTCCCTACGTTCCTTCAGTACTCTCTCTTTCTCAAAGCGGCGCCTGTCTTCCAGGGCCCTCCGGCGCTCTTCCTCTTTCCTCTCCTCTTCCTCTTTCTGGGAGATAGAGAAGTTGGGGAGAATTACACTCGCAGTCCCACCTTCAATGCTTGACGTAGCTACAACATCACAAGGGGACAGCAGCCAGTAGAGGGGCCACTCACCTCTGCACGTGCCCAAAAGGAGTCTCTGTTGATCCTCCGCATCTCCATTGCAGCATTTGTCTTTCTGTAATTAGTGCCCTGGAAACATAGAAGAAATTAAGTAATTAAATTAAGTAAACCTGGACAACACACATGACATTTCACAAAGGTGTAACATTCTTACTTAGAAAAGTCAACAAAGAGGAACAATGACACCCACTGTGTGTAACCAAGTCCAGGGTATGGACAGAGTGTGATATTTTCTACCTGAAAGCACATCAAGCACTCTGAGAGTGCGGATTTTTTTAATTAAAAGGAGCAAGCAGGGTGTGTAGTGATTTTTGCTGTGACCCATGCCCTGAAGGTGGCAGGTTCAAGTCCCAACAGGGGAATTATACATGTATCCTATAGAAATTAATGTGGGTATTAAAGGGAAAGGTATGTAAGCCACTCTGATTAAACATGTCTGCTAAGTAAATACATTAAAATAAATAATCACTTTGAATAGGTTTAATAATGGCACCAGTGTGTTTGAACGACTCCTGCTTAAGTAGGATCCTGGTTATGCCTTTGTGTTTACACAGCAGGACCAACGAAAGGCAAAGCTAAGGTTTCTCAAATCAAGCATCCTGATGGTCTCAGTCTTGACATGTTTGAGATAAATAATCTGAAATAATTTGAAATAATGTTTTAATGTTCATCAGAATACAAGGAAAATCAAACTGAACACATACTAGAGAGAATGAATTGACACACTCCTTGTGTGCCGGGCGCATATTTGTGTAGGTCGCATCAGGGACACAGATAAAGATATTTGGGCATGGGGCAAAATGTGCTCTACGAGCCCGCTGTGATGTCCTGATCAGGGCCCCAATACCTAATTTTCCTGAATCTCCTGTGGTTGTTACTAGCATCGCAGAACAGGAAACTCACCACTGTCTCTTCCTTGTCCACATGCAGAGGGCTCCTCCTTATTCGTTCTGTCGGGGTGTTAATCTTGCTAACGATGTCTCTGATTTTCTCCTCTGTCACGTCTTCTGGTCTCCTAGCACTGATAAATACATGGGCTTCCTAATAGGGGGAAGAGAGTGGTGTTACAAAGTGAAATTGAGTCAGATTACGAAAGGAGTGAGATAAAAAATGAGCAGAGAACCTCTATAAATTCACTGATAAGAAGGAAAACACCTGGCACCAAGTTGAAACACAACTGCCATTCATTAATATCCTTCAGTCAAATTTGCCATTGGAATTTCTCTTCTATTCAGGACAATGTATCTAATCAACTTTATGTAGATGTGTTGAGGATACAATGATGCTATTTCATTTACAAGTCATTTGCATACCTGTTCTATTCAGTAATGAACAGTGAACGATTCATGTGGTTGTTTTTCGATGTTTCCGATGTTTTTAGATTTATTTAATTTAAGCTTTTGCTGTGAGTTTTTCAGTTAATTTACCCCTCACACACCTATGGGGGCTTCTCCCTTTGTAAGTTAATTAACCCCGCCCACACCTATGGGGGCTTCTCCCTCTGTAAGTTAATTAACCCCGCCCACACCTATGGGGGCTTCTCCCTCTGTAAGTTTATTAACCCCGCCCACACCTATGGGGGCTTCTCCCCCTGTAAGTTTATTAACCCGTCTCACGCCTAAGGGGCTTCTCTCTCTGTAAGTTTATTAACCCCTCCCACACCTATGGGGGCAGTTTGGAACAGTTTCCAGTAAGTTACTCTGTGTGGCAGTGTACTACAACAATAAATTGTTACTGCTGTCCATTGAGTTGATTTTATAGACGAGGGAAATGTACAAACAATCCAAGCACGTTCTTGTCCTGTGGATTGATTATCAAGTAGTTCAACAGGGGAGAGGGATTAGATCTGGGATGGGACCAGCACTGACCCAGCGAATGCGGTGTGACCCGTCTGTTCGCCACCTACTCAGTAGCGTGCATCGTTACCGACGCTGGGAGCAGGGTTGGGGGGGCCGTCCAGACGCAGCCTCGTGGGCGACTTTTCCAGCGTGACAGCTGTGTCAGTCCCTTTATTGTGTATTTCGACCCAGGCTCTTGGGGGCTCTTCCCAGCAGGGGGAGCATTTGGGTGTATGTGTGTGCCGGGATGAGGCGCGAGGGGCAGGGCGAGGGGAGGAGAATTAAATTGCGCTCGCTGCTCTTACGTTGTTGTGAGTGTTGGCTGGCGCTTGGGCCTTGAGCTTAAATGGGGATTACTGCACAGTTCACAGGCCCTCCTTTCAGTTTAAATAGGCTCACCATGTTTTCTTTCTCGTCCATCTCCCCAGCCTCGCTCTGCACGCGCAGATTAAAGGCCTCTTAATATCTTCCTGATTGTATAGCCTCAGATAGCTTATTCATTTTTCTGGGTTTGGGAGAGGCAGAGGAGGAACAGGCTCAACACTCCTCTCAGATTTTTTTACCCAACAGATGCAAGGAGTGACACTGAGGAGTCGGGGGGCGGCAAAATTAGCATGTCTGCCTCACTATACTCTGTTATTACAGCACAGATTTCAGCTCCTCTATGCTTTTCCCTGTCTTCTCCAGGGCGTTTCCAGGGACAAGGGATACACTACTGCTCCTCCCCTCTCTTCTCTCACTGTCATCACCTTGTTCCCATTCAGGTCCATTCTGAAGTAGGAATCTCCCGCCCAACCGCTGGCTCGACCATTCATCCTTCACCAAGAGCCCTGACCCTTCACTGTGCTGGATCTGTAGGAGTAAATGTCCGGCACTTGAGTGGCCTCCAGACAAACCCCAGGTGGGCAGGATCATGCCCATCCCTTTCCACCGGCCAGGACAAGCCCAGGAAAGAGGACAGCATAGTTCAAACGGGCTCTAATCTCTACACTGACAGCGTGTTCAGAAGGTGACAAGCCCAAACAAACGAGCTGCTTCTTTATCTTGCAAAGGGCTCTCTCACACTAAAAACATCAGTACGTCCAGCACCTGCCATTTAGCGAAAAGCAAAGTTCAGGCACCAGGAAATTCTTCAGAAAGAAAATAGAAACAAAGGGTTGAGCAACCATTTTTAAACACTTCTTGGCAGGACAAGCATGCGTGTTGAGACAGCTCTCTGTTTCGCGCCACTCAGCGCTCCAACTACAGATGTGTTGGAAATTGGGCACAGAAAGGTTGCCATCCACAAAAAAACAACTATTTTATGTGGATCTGCTTGTAAAATTGAGTGTTCCCTGAAAGGCTTTAACTGTGGATCTGTTGGTGATCTTGAACTGTGGATCTGTTTGTGATGTTGAGCATTTCCTGAAAAGCATTTAACTGTGAATCTGTTGGTGGTGTTGAGTATTTACAAGAAAAAACATTTAATGGTGAAAAGGCTTAGGTTACATTGACGAACTGAAAGCCCCCTGTGGAGCCCACTGGTTTTGTGTTGGTGTACACAAAGCCTTGAGTGAAAAATATACAGTGGTGTTTTTGCTGGCACACACTTCTCACAAATTCCTTCCATCCTTTCATTGTACTCCAAATTGTACTGGATGAACAAATTAACAATACAAACAAATACTGTAGTTATCATCTTTGAGCAATCATCATAATCGTGAGACTAATGACAAATTTATCTACAACCCTTTGCGATTTGATATTTTATAAGGTCTGTGGAGAAGGAGAGGGATTGAGTAGAAATGTGGCACTCCCACCATGGGAATGGAACATTCTTGCATGTTTTTAGGAACAAGGCTGAGGTCAGCAATGTGTCCCACGTCTTAATTACATTCAGAAGCCGCCTGGATGCCTCTGTATGGACCAGGTTAGTAAACATCAGACGAGCCTGGATAATCATCTGGTTGCTTGAATTACTTCGTTTTGATGGTCCCCCAAAAACGCACTAGCCAGGAGTGATGACCTAGCAGGGGGACGGACGGAGTCATATTCTATTGCTGGCGGAGCAGGGTCCGGCATCTTCGACACTTAGCATAGGGAATAGCATTCCCAGGCTAATCTCTCACAAGATATTTTTTTTTGCTGGTTTTATCTATAAAAATTAGATACGAAAAAAAAGCCAGTATACCGTTGAAAAGAAGGCAGCTGACTCCTTTACACACACACACACACACACACACACACACACACACACACACACACACACTCACAGGTACTGCAGTGTGTAGGAATGATGACACGGGGATGTGTAAACAGAGATGGGGTCCAAAGGGTTCTCAGGCCTGATATTTCATTCAGTGTCCAGATAGAAAGAATAACAAAAAAACATTCCTCTGGGGTTGACCGGGTGACGTCTATATTTAGGGAACAGTAAATAATGGTGTTTGGTGGCTTCTGAATGATCCCATAAAGACCCATTCAGTTACATGGAAATGTTAACTAAACAGTAGCTGAGCGGTGTACGGGGGTGACTGGCCCTGGTTGGGAAATAAAGTGGACACCCGTCAGTTTTCAGGGCATCCAAACATTTGTACGTCCCCTGTGGGCCTAACCTTTTTCTCATGGAGAAAACAAGTGACAAGGAGGACCTGAATAGAAGAACCAACCAGTCCATAGCAACCCTCACACACACAAACACACATACACATGCACATATTCACACAATGGCAATTATCCCCTGGCACAATGGGGGGGAGTCCAGAGGAAGGGGCAAAAACCCCCCTGGAACTGTCCTGGGACTGGCAATCAAGAAGGAATGAGAACAGGGGGTGAGAAGTGTTGTGGGGAAACCCCAACAAAACCAAAAACATGACTTTGGTGTGTGTTTGTGTGTAAAGGTATTCTCCATCTCTATTGTCTGTGATGAGCCTGTAAGTCAGTCTTCAGTGTGCCAATGTCACTCTGCAGGAGTAAGAACTGCAATATGAGAACACATGTCTCAGAGCACATTTTCATCAAGTGTCAAGTGTGGCTCAATGATGATCCCTCTGAAACTTACAGTCATACCAATGTGAATTTCTAAAACATTTCCAGTACATACTACACAATGGATTTACTGTGAAGGAAAGCTGTTAAAATGACACACTGCCCCCAAGAACTTGGGTTCCTTAAGAAGCGCTGTGACCTTGGGGAACACATCTGGCACCTGGTAGAAAGTACAGAACATAAGAAAGAGTCAATACCCTTTGTTCCAATCTGACATGGGGACATTTTCTTGTCACACATGTTCTTCGCTGCAGCAGGAAACACCTAATGACTGAGATACACACAGAAACCCGTCCCTACACACACATTTGCATGCACTACTACACAGCCAAACACACAAACACACACACACACTAGAGCATACATACATACGCGTGGGGCAGTGGTGGTGGCACAGTTAGGGATTATGTTGGAGGGATTATGTTGGCATTCACAAATCTCTCCTCCTTTTGAAGCTGACAGTCAGTAAATGGCCAGTTGTGCCTGAGCTGCAGCTAAATCAATAAGAGTAGAGTACAACATGGCCATTAACTCAGAGGTAAGGAGCATTACATCTATACATTGAGCTGACAACGGCTACTACAAGATCTGACTTGTGATTATTTGTTGTCCGGTATCAATATATTTTTTTAAAATACCAACAGATTGGAACATTCCTGCATGTAGCAAACAAGATGTTGGCGAGCGGGTAGTGCTCACATTATTCCCCGCTTCGAGCACTTCCAAACGTGCCATCTCCAGCCAGGCCACATCTGCTGGCTCAGCTGAGTTTTCTGTCCTGGAAACGGCTGCATGTTCGCTAAAGGTTCCCAGACCAGCGAACACGTGGACTATGACGCACTTCAAGTGAATAGCATGTGCATGAAAGTGCTGCTTGAGCTGAGCTGTTGTCACAGCAGATGGCCATTGAGGTAACAGTCTTTTTGTTAAATTCTCTGCTTTCTGGCGACTTAGCTACACACGTCGCCTTGATGACAAGTCTTCATATTTACAAATGCTTCACACTTATTCAATGACAAGAGGGCCACCGTGCACTGGAATTGAAACGAAAACGTCTCGCAGCTGAAGCGACTGCTTCAAATGGCATGGAGTAGTGCCTGTGTAACAAAGTGACTTGACTGACAGACATTTCCCCCCATAAAATGGACATGGAGGGGACAGACAAGCAGAGTGACGGCATCTCACCTTGAAGAAAGCCCTGATGGCAGGCAGATGATGGGCACACTCCATGGTGCGGCACTCCTCCAGCCCCTCACCCACCTGGAGGAGGAGAACGGAAGTCCTGTATTAGGGTCACCCTTGTGCTCAGTCCAACATACCCACCCAAGGCTCCCACTCGAGGTGAGGGGCACATGCGATGCCTAAAACGATGGAGTGGCGCACTGCTGCACTGGCACAACCCCTCTATAGGGTTCTTTCGTTTGTTAGGAAAGAAAGGGTCTGGGTGGTGTGCATTTGTGCCACTGTGACACTCTGAAATTAAAGTGCATCTGACATGTTGTTAAAGCTACCAGGTTCCATCATAGCTGAAAAAAAAACTCACTCATATTCTTATTTTTCTTAAAACAGGCAACAGTTGCATAAAGAACCAGCTGAAGGTATCCTGTAATACCGAACAAGGTCTTACCATAATCAGAGTTTGTCATCTATACAACTTTAATTAACATTTCTATTTCAAAGTGATAATCACTGTTTTGAAGAGGCCACTACCAGTTCCAGATTCTGGTAGACAGGACTGCGGAGATTAATTTTGATGTGTTATACTGTGAAAACATTTGTTTGTAAGATAGGTGTTCTATTTATTATGAACGCTACACAGTGTTTAGTTCAGCATGTTTACAAGCGTATGTTTTTGCGGTGGTATGTGCACCCAATGTGTTTGTGTGTGAGGCACACAGGAAGCGATTAAGTGGCGGGGTGGCAGGTCATAGCCTACCCACCCCCCTCTCCTTAGCCTCCCTGCCTGACTGGCTACAGATGCGACCTCTAACCTCCCCAGCCACATTCCAAACAGTTGTCATGGAAACTGGAGACGAGAAGCACTGGGAACATTCCCAGCATCCCCTCCCCTGCCAGAGTCTGAGCCTAAATCTGGCCGTCTGGAGTTCAAAGCCTTTTGTGGTGAAAAACTCATCAGCTGGAGTTTCGAACAATTTGATTGCTTATTTTTTCCCCATGTGTATCAAGGCTAAATGAGTACCTTCTGCAGACCAGGACCAATTATATAATGACCCATCACGGATCTCATGATGTCAAGCATATCCTAACAGCTTGTGGTATTTCAAACACAATATGAGAGCACCTAGCATAATTGTAGGGAGATTTGATAATGGTAAGACAGTGAACATGTAAGTGTTTACCACTGGACCACTTGGCATCACCCTCAGTGAACTCATGGACTTACCCAGGTGATCATCACAATCCGGGGTGGTCCTGAACCCTGTGTTCCTACCCGGCACAGCCCGTACAGCACACGGTTAATGTGAAATTTCTCAGCCAACTCCACCAGGCCCCCAGCTGCACCAAGAGAGAGGGCGAGCCGGTGGTGGGAAGAGAGAGAGGGTAAGGGAGGAGGGAGACAGGGCGATAGGAGAGGGTGACATTGGGAATACAGAAAAATTGTATATGACATTTATAAATTCAGTCGGGACACCTATGAGCCCTAAAGATGGGACCCTCTCTTCTAAATTATACTCTCTTAATTACAAACTCTAAATTATAATTTCTAAATTTGAATCTCCAAAAAGCAATTTTGGGAGATCTGGGACCAAGAGAAAAAAAGGGGGGGTTACTGTACTAACATGCCAAAAGGAAACTAGCTAGTCAGGATTAGCCCAGTGAGGAAGATGTTACCTCCTGAATCTGACAGTTTGAGGTTGTTGGTGGCCCCATCGTACGCGAACAGCGCCCTGCAGGAAGATAGAGATATTGTCATTTTAACTAGCTAAAACAGATCTCTGCTAAATCTAAGAGCATTGTTCCCCTGTTCACAGCAATCCTGGAATCACATACCAATAATTTTAACAGTCGCCTTGGAAGTGCTTGTTAATAGCCAACAGTGAAACAACAAAACTATGTGAAAAGAGGGTAAATTTTTTGGATCCAGTTTTGAGTAAACCATCCCCCTCTCCACCCTATGTTGAACGACACATTTAACAAAAAACAAAGACTCTAAGAATATTTTACGACTTGGCTACTGTACCTCCACTTCCACCTTCACACAAAACTGCATCATTCAGTCCATCTTTCCAGCTGCAGTGTGTGGGCAGCTATGAAGGCTGATTTCTAAACTGCTCCATACGGCAAATATCACTCTTCCATGACGGCCATACTTGGCATGAAGTAATAACCCTCGGAGCGACGGACTTGCCAAACATTCCCACGGAAAAACCGTCCTGAACCATGTTCCTTTTTATTGTTTATTTCTTTTTCTCACGCTCTCTGAGAGATAAGAGCCATGATTTCCATAGAAATATTGCTAATTTCCCTGCAAAAGCATCCCCTCTTCTCTGCCTACCTAAAAACTACAAGTTGTGTATTTATTAGAAAAACACAAAGTGCTTAGTTTTCCGATAACTTTCAAGTGCATTTTTTTCAGCCAAACCTGTCTGACTGCATAAAAGAGCCAATTTCACGTTACAGCTAGCTTTGCAGACGTCGGTCTACTCTGATTGTGCTGGCATAGCTACCTGAGCTTTATCAGAGAATTGCAAACACTGTCAAAGAGATCATTTCTTCAGGAGTGTCCTTCATGACAGACGTGACAGGGACACACATCCAACAGCTTCTTCTGCATAGGGACTGACTGGACACACTCCAAGCAAAGGCTGCACCCCCACATACACACCCTTCAGCCCTTGCTTAGAGAACCACCATTCCCAGGGTTAATTACCCTACCGCTGACAAGGAGAGGGAACAGCATAAGCATTAAGAAGTGTGGGAGAGGAGAGGTAATGGTGAGAACACCTATGCTTTGAGAAAGGCAATGGTACATATCTTTATGGGTGGCCAAGAATGGGTGGCCTTAAGAAATGTGTTTGTTCTGCCAACACAGAAAACAATGATTTAACTGCTTTCCCCAACTGCTTTACACAATGAGTAGAGTCCCAGATCCTCTCTGTTTAAATCCCCCCAAAAGGCGGATACTGATTCAAATCAGAGAGCTAAGGTGTGTTGATGCCCCCCATGTGCGGTCTCCCTAATTCTAACCCCTCTGAATCCAGCACCCCATTGCACCCAGGTGTGCCCAAACTAGCTGAAACTGCTGTCACAAAGCCTAAAAAATCACTGTAGGGTGGAACCTGTAGGGCTGATCTCATTAAGAGATGATTTGAAATAGACTACTGGTCTACCCAGACAAAAGGAACATTCGGTGGTGGGTGGTTCTGACCATGACTAAGCTAATCAATCCAACAGAGTTAGTGCTTTTTATAGCCAGCTGATGTGCATGCTCACATTGGCTGACTGGAGAGGTAGTAAACACAGCAGAGGGAAGGAGCGGAAGAGATAGGGATTCGAGAGTTAATCATTAGGCAATGACCGAGATCACCGGACCAATCCTCTAGCCCTCCCCCTCGGCACTGTACCAAAACGGTCTCAAATGTCAGATAAAACAATAAATACCAAATCATATCTGAAATGGTCATGCCAGCAGCCAAAGGTCCACCCAGCTCTGTATAAAAAGACTTTACAAGCAGAACTGTTGAGAAGTAAGACACCGGTAAAGGCCTTGCTTTTTTAAGTAAAATAAACCTTTTGGTATAGTGATTTCATTAGCAATGGAGGTACATGCAGATGTGTTGTCATGCGTTATCAAATAAAATATTTGCTGCCTGACTGAAATTTTGTGATGGGCATACTTTTTGGGGAAATACCAGATACCGTTGCAGGAGTTGTTTACTTTTCTTCTCACAAAACCTTCACTCCTGGGCCTTTCTTGAAGGATGACCTTCCCTCTTATTGAGCTGCCCACATGGGATCCTCAGGAGTGCTCACACCCCACAGGACACAACACATGCAAGGAACTCCCACACTTTGTCTGGCATCCCACAACTGGCAGGCCAAGCGACTATTGTACTTGGATGGACCACCGTTGTGACCCTAACAGGCTCTGTCTGACAAAACAGAAAGAATAATAGGGTTCCAAAAATGGGTGCAATTAAAAACACAATGTGACCATTGTGCTCCTGGTTCGCTGGCACAACTTACAAGGCGATTCAACTGTCATGTAACTGACCCCATTAGCTGGTTGAGGGGAGGCGCTTTTACCATCCTTTCTCGTGTGTGTACGCCCTACTCAAGTTGACCTGTCTGTGCTCCATGCGCATGAAGGAAGGGGGAATGTGCCTGTGCACTGTGGCGTGGACGGGAAACGGTTTGAGTTCTGGCCAATCAAAAAGAGCAACGAGCCCACAGTCACACGACTCTGCACGTTCTCTGTAGAATATGACACCTCTTTTCAGCTTTACGTGCGACAGAAACTAGAGACTTCTGTAAAAAGGCTACACATGGGCTACAACTTCCCTTTTGTATGGCTAATTCTTCAAATGACCATGAGCACACAACATTCAATAATATCTCAATATCTCAATAAAATTAAACCCTGCATTCACCACTCACAAACCTTAGGATGTCTTTACTGAAATACCTTTTCTTTTCTCAAGAAACCTTGTTTGTCTTACCATTGATTTGACTTTAAATGAAAACTTAAATAATATGTTAGAAATGGAAAATAATGAAACTGTAACTTTTCCCTGATGGTACTGTATGTTCTGCTCAGCGTGTTGAGAGGCTGGATAAACTGGAATACATAATACTGTCCTAATTGCATGTTTAACTAGACGTTGGACTAGATGATTGGTGCATTCTATAGCACTGAGCAGGAATGGACAGGCATCTGCTGTACACTCACACACATACATGCATGCATTCACTAAAAACACTCCTGCATGCACACACACACCTACATGCATGCACGCAGGCACCTGAACACATACACACATGCATACACGTATACACACACACACACGCAAACACAAGCACACAAACACACCTCCATGCATGTACACATGCATGCAGAAACACACACACTCGTACACACATGCATGCAAGCAAACTCACTCCGACATGCACACAAGTGCACAAACACACCTCCATGCACACGCATGCACACACACATTCACAAACTCACACAGAGCTTGGCAGAGCCTCTCTGGGTTCCTTCAGGGCCTACAGCTGTCTCATGCAACACTGTGCACGTCCCAACCCTGTGAGCTGGCCGAGGTAGGCAGCGGGAGCAGAGTCAGGAGGAGCTTAAGTTGGATTATCTGTCATTACTTAAGTCTCTTTATGCACAAAACCTGTTTTATCTTCAGTTAACAATATCACTTCCCTTCTCAACCCAGGCACAGACCTAGGCTTTTGGAACTTACGCCAATCGTTATGGTTTTGGTTACTGACAATATACAGAATTGCATACTGCCCAATGTCTTTTATTTGTGTCCTATTATACAAAACCAGTAGCGGGGTTTTCTTAGGAGCTGTCACTACAGTGGAGGCCCAAGTTGTTCTCGACCAACCCTCACCATTGCAGGTTTTCTTTGTCTCCACCATCACTGCAGAGCAGAGCCCTGAGACATCACAGCACTCATTTCCTGTCACACTCACCCAAACATAATTAAAGCAACTGTGCAGAAAATGCAGAAGTAGCCATGGCTCACTTGGGTGCTATTCCCTGATTCATTCCAAGGCTTGGATGTTATAGAATAATTACATTTTGATTTTGTTTGCATTTTCTTCCAGCTTGCTGGACATTAAAATGAAAAGTTTCCAATTGTTAACCTAAATAAACACACAATCGGACTTGTGTGAAGCTGCAAACTCTGCCCTTGTGAAATTATGTGCTCTGATTACTGCGTGGAGTCGCTTGAGAAACTTAAATGCAGTATGCTGCCTGTTGGACGCATACAATAGCACTGAGCTGAACTGGACAGGCGCCTGCTGAACAGGCTAATAGGACCCAGGCACAACATTTGAGGCAGCCTGTCTCTACGGCAGCCAGACTCTGCTTCCCCACACACACATGGGCTTCCTGGACCAGGGTGCTGATGAGAAAAACAGCCCAAATGCCTGCAGAAAACTACACATCCAGCAAGGGTGGCTAAAGCACAGCCTGAGAGAAAGAGAGAAAAAAAAGGGAGAGAGAAAGAGAAATACAAAGAGAAGTTAGGAAAGGGGTGAAAAAACTATGAGAAGGGCAAAACGGAGGAACAAAAAGGAATGAGGAAAATTAAAGGAAAGGAGGAGTGTTTAGGCTTCATGACTAGAAAGTACGAGGGCCCCTGTCATTATCTAGCTAATGAAAGGAATGGTAGAGGCCATTAACAAATGGCATTGCTGCTTCCTGCCAAGATAGCGGCCAGCCAATAGGCAGTGCCGGTGTCCTTTTGCATACCTACTGAGAAAGACACACACACACATAAAAACTGTTTTAAAAAACATTCTCTGCACTGCTATTTACTTTACACAGGAAGAAAAAAAAGGTTTTGTTTCTTCCAGTTTTCCATAGATTAACATGAAATGATCAGATGACAGAATACAAAAAGAAAGGCTTGGCTGTAGTTCATGCAGTTGTTTCTATTTCTCACAGCTTTTTATCTCACTGTCCTTTACTCAAGCCCACGCCACAGGGGGCTGCCAGGCTGCTGTTTTTGTGTTCCACCTCATCTCTTAAATGTTGAACTAATACCAATATTTGAATAGAAAGCCACCCTACCTTCTGTTTTGTATGTAATTCAGTTTCAGCAATCCAAAAAGTGTCAGGATTGTGGCCACCATGGCCTAGAGCCATTGCTGTTTTAGGTTCGAACACTATGGTGGGATATTGTGAGAAGATCAGGCCTGACACACTCTCTTTGAAGAAGATCTACCTTACCATCACACACACAGGGATTCATTCTTGCTTCCATTCCTATAGACCTGAATTTCAAACTTTCAAACAGCAATATCACAACCTAAAACACCAGGAAGTTATCGGAGCTTTGCTGAATTAAGGATGTCCAAGGATGCACCACACATGTGCAAAAAATCTCTGCAAAGATTCCAGGGCACCGTCCTGCTTTTCTACCATGCCTTTGCTGTAGTCCCACCACCACCCTGTCTCCGGCCATAGAAAGAGACCGCCGAATCCCATACTCCTTAACCCCCTTGCAATGCCTCTCCAGCTCAGTCTCAGGATTGCCATAAATCAGGGCCCGCTGGCTCTGCACTGACCTGGGGCCCCAACGGCTATTTATAGGCGCCTGTCCGTGCAGAGCCCTGAGACATTACGCCACACAGCACTCATTTCCTTTCACACTCATACGTTCACCAAACACAGTTTTAAAAAAACCACAGCTCCATTGTTTTTGCTGAAAGACACGTTGTTTTTATTTTCTTCTCCTTTTTAAACAGGGGGTTCCCGTGGGGACTCAGCTGCATGTTCCGTTGAAACCCTTTCACATATTGGTGAGGTGAAGTGATGAATGGTTAAGTGCTTTGTGCTAAAATCTGTCGAACCTGGGGACTCTAAAGCCAGAGGCAGCCAAATTCCAGGACTGCCCTACTTTACAGCTGAAATGTAAGGCAGAAGAATTTGAGAGTCCAGAGTAATGACTAGCGTATATTATACAAAAGCACACCGCTCGGAGGACAACCAAGCAGGTTCCTCTTCTGTGATGTTTGTGTCACAGTTAAGGTTATTTTCAATGTATCTCAGCCAAAAATAAAACATTCCAGGATCAATTTTGATCTGTTTAAGCTTGTTTTTGGTTACATTAAACAAGGTTACGGAAGGCGCTGTAATTGTGCTAGAAAACCGAACTGTTGATGTATCCTGTTTAAACTCCCACTGCATAAACTTCCTGTAATGTGAGATTTGAAAAAGGAGGAAAACAAAATACAGAGCTTCCCCGATGTTCCAATTAAGAGTAAAAATGCGAGAAAATGAATTCCGAACGTGTCAAAAAGACAGCCTGACACTGACCTTTCAGTTAGCAACTGACTACACAGAAGCTAGTCAAGTTTTCTTTTTAAATGTAATATAATTATTTGTATAATCAAACTAGGTAACTGGATAAGAGTGTTTAAACGATATGGCAGGGGGGTTCTACTCATGAACCTTTTCATAAAAGTATCAGATAAGAGTTATCATTGGAGAGGAGAGGAAACCAATGCTCTATGAACTTTCCAAAATTTATTAAGAATGGTTGTTATTTTTTAGCATAGACACTTCACTGAGACATAAAGCAGCTAGACAAATTATGTCTAGTAAACTCCAAAGAGTGCACCCTAGCAAATGCTTTTAACATAAATATCTATTAGGCAGTGTCCAGTATGCCCAAAGGTTTTGTCTATTAGCTCACAAACTTACAATCAAATGACAAGTTTACCACAAAACGTGTAGTTTTAGGAGCCAGGTAGTAAAAGGAGGGAGGATGGTGAGTGTGTGTGTGTGTGTGTGTGTGTGAATGTGTGTGCACACAGGTTTTATATGACGACCAAGCCCTGCTTATTTAGACCCAACCAGGAGGCTAAGCCATGACCTCAGGGCAAGGTGTTATTGCTGGCCCAGCTCCAGTTAATTCCAGCCGCACAGTGCTCAGGCTGGTACCCTACTGACTGTGGACAGTAATCCCTAGACAGATGCAGCGTTGCTTGGGATAAAGAGAGCAGGTTACTGTGGAGGTGAAGAGTACCCAATGAGATCAGCTGAACTACATACTAACGTATGCTCCAGAAGGAGGAACCCACAACATGCTATTTTATAAGCTCCTTTATATATGAATAAAAAAATCTCAGACTGTGTAACCCATGTTGCACCAGGCCAAGATTGACCCGGGCTTGCCAATGTCTAGTTACGTACATGGCTACAAAGTGAGGTGAGTCACTTTAGCCACTCCTCCGCTCCAGCAGAGCGGTGTCCTCTGCCTGCCTTGAATGCTTCCTGGCAACCCGGCCCAGAGCTGGCACGGCACTTAGTGATGACCCCGTAAGTGAGCACAGCATTTTGCCCCCCTGGCACACCGACCCTGTCCCACTGAACAAAGAGTGCCAGCACTGTTAGCAGCCCGAGGCACTGATGAACGGAACGTGTGCCAGCCAAGCTCCCTGCAACTGATCTACTAAACCCACCACAGACAAAGCCGCTGAGCAGTTCAACTGAGCACACTGCATTCCAGCCTTCCCCTGGTCTCAACTATTCAACATTGCAGCGTTGCTGGTCATACCCTCCTCCATTTTGCTTTTCTCGGTGTTCGCTGCTGTAACCAGAAAGGACAGTGCCCCCCCCCCGAGCACATGCAAGGTTATGTGCCAGACAGAAATCTGTGGCCCGTTTCACGGCAGGAGAGGGCTCCCTAGGGTGGCCATTACATTAGAGCAGCTATTTGTGGAGTGAGAGTGGAATGACTATGTCTCCCGACTTCCTGAGAGAGAGAGAGTGAAAGAGGGTGACGGAGCTGGAGAGAGGGGGCCATGTCTGGCTGTTACAGGAGAGAGTTGGAGTTTGGGAGAGAGAGAGAGAGAGAGATGGAGAGAGAGAGAGAAAGAGAGAGAGAGAGAGAGAGAGAGAGAGAGAGAGAGAGAGAGAGAGAGGAAAATCACAGGGGAAGAAGAGGCATGCAGAGGACTGAAATGGGCAGAGCTACACAGAGGGGAGGGGGAAGATGGGGGAACAGCAACAGAAATGATGGAAGGCTGCAGAAAAAAGTAACAGACCAGACGAAGATGAGCAAAAAACAGGAATGAACAGGAAATGAGCCTGTAGAAAAAGTGGAATAATGAAAGAAGGAACGACTGAAAGAACAAGAAGCTGAAAGAGGAGAGAGAGGAGGGAGTGGGAGATGGAGGGAGGGAAGGTTAGACTGATTTTGGGAGGAGTGGAAATTTCAATGCTCAGCAAAACCCGGAGCCAAAGTGCTTAAAGCATGACAAAACAAATAAATAACTAACACTTCTGCGGTGCAATGAGAAGAACGGGGAGGCCTTTAAAAAACAACCTATAAAAAGTGTGTGTGTGTGTGTGTGTGTGTGTTGGTGTGTGAAATATGCCAACACTTTTAGATCAACACTGCCTGACCATACAGCAACACAACACCTTGGCTTGGCAGCGGAGTTCCTGGCGCACCTGATGGAAACGTGCGCTTCAGTTTTACCACAGATTTACCAGCGTGACTAACTCTCCATGAGCTACGATGTATTGACCCTGACGAGGCAGATGATGCAGCCTCCGAGGGCTGCCACTCTCTGGGGGTAGGTGTGTGGTGCAGGGGACGTCATTTTAAAGGATCTTCTGGGGCTGTGTGTGGTTATGTTGCCACAGAAGATTTATGACTGGATCTCTTTGGAATTCTGGCTGATTTAAAAAAAAAAAATTTTTTTAAACCACTCCATAAACCTTTAAGGGGGGTACACATATGCGTTAGCAGAAAACATTTGACTCCAACAGATGTTTCTTATTCTCATACACTGCGTCTCCACTTTCAAGAATATATTCCATCATTCAGGGTCCTAACTCCAGGCCTGGCCAGCTCTGTACACCAACTCCAGGCCTCCCCACTTTAGCTTTCAGGCTGGTGAGGGGCTGTTATCATCTAAACGAAATACTCACTGTACATAGATAACTTTATCATGCTGCACATGAGGGAGAAGAGGAAGAAGGGTAGCGTAACAAACTCAAACTTGGCCATTCAGGAAAAGCCACAACGGGATTGAAGGTTGCGATGCTGGTACAACATATGACTGCCATCCGCGAGTGAGTTATTTTTACGAATACACATCCTGTACATCATGCCTGACTTTCTATATTAATTGCTACAAATATTTGTATTGGATCCTATTGATTTTTATCAGCAACAGTGTGATTACTATCATTTAGTAGTTCTGAGTCATCTACGTGTATTTCTACACACGAGGTGTGTCCAAACAGGCTTTGGTGCCACTATCATGTAATGGTTTTGATAGACTTTACGGAGACAAATATAAGTATGAGTGGAATGGAACGCCATTGACATAAATGCATGGAAAACAGCATTGGGCTTAATGTTAGGCATAAAATGATATGAACAGAGGATCCAACGTGCATGCACCCTCCTTAACCCTAGCCCTTCCTGTGTAACTGCAACCCTAAACCTGTCACCCATATTCTGTAACCCTACCTGTTACTTTGTAAATACACCCCTCATTCTGTAACCTTGTTCCAGCAGCCATCCATGCTTTCTGGGAGAAAAAGCACCCAGAGACTGGGTTTCATTTCAGAGGGCCTGCCTTTTCCTGGCAAGTTGCCACAGTACATTCACACCAAGGCAGAGAAAACAATCTGGTGTTAATACCTGGGACCAAGTGGCCAAACCGTTCCATCCTTCTCCCTCACAAACCTAGCCAGCACTAACATCAAGCCCTCAGAGAGGAACAATATATTTGCCTTGTGGCAAAACCAGAGGGGAGAGGTGTGCTGTAACTGTTAGAGGGGCAGAATTAAAGAGAGGGACAAGATAGATTTCAGGGCTCCCCGATTAGACCGGAAGACAAGCCCGACCTCCATAGAAATGTATCGCTTTCTGTGCATTCAGGAAGTTGTGACAGCTGGGATGGTGGCACAGATCGGCTTTTCCTGGCTCCACAGAGAGCATCACTATGGCCTTGTTTGTTTTCTTGAAATAAAAAGACAGTTATAAATAGCACATTATTAGGCAAGACAAAAGAAGCCTTTATACAGAACAAACAAAAGAGATTGAATGGGAGAGAAGAAAGAGAGAAAAACCAAATGATTGCTGCCAGACTGTGTTATCCCTCCAGCACATGGTGTGGAATGTAAGTACCCATTCACATGTGTCAAAAAGTGACGAATATTTATATTTATATTCTATATAGTTTTCTTTTTAAAGCATTGATAAAAACTAATCAAATGCAAGTTAAGAAAGCCAGTTAACACTTTGTGTTAACAGATGTTAATATACTGGGTAACAGAGCCAAATGAGTACAGGAGAGGTGAAGAATTATAGAGGTGAACAGAAAGTTTTTGTTTCTTCATGCTCATTTATTTAGTTTCCATGCAGACTTGAACAACATCCCAATCCCCTAGCAGAAAGACTGGCTCCAGACCCCTGATATGAGCCCCGCATCTTCAACACTCTCAATGAGACTGTGGCAGTGCCCAGGGAAAGTAGGCAGTCGCTTAACAACTCAATCGGACTGATTCTCATTTTATCATGTATCACGTTTTACGTTTACGTTTATCTTGTTTAGTACATCGTTCCTGACTTTCTATCTTAATCGCTACTAATATTTGTATCGGATCCTACTGATTTTATCAGCAGTAGTGTAATTATTATGATTTAGTCTGCAATGGTTTTGATAGACTATACAGAGAGAAATATAAGTATGAGTGGAATGGAACGTCATCAAACAGCACTGGGCTTAAAGCAGACAGTCGCTTACCAACCCAATCTGATTCCCTTTGTTTCTGCACGCCCTCAGTTTCACTCTCGGCCATACCAGCAGCTCTCGTCAACCCTTGCATAGTCACAGCACTAATTGTTCCATGGAAAGAGTGCAGACAGAAGTATCAGAGGTGTTTGGCTACTGGGAAAGCCTATTGTACGTTGCAACAATGGTGCAAGATTGATTTACATGTGCTTTGAGAGTAACATGCAAAGAAATTCAGTGACTATGACATTGCAAACCACTTACTGACTGAGTTACAAAGAGGAACATCAAGTGAGTGACTACTCATTTACATACAAAACTTTAAATGTTTGGGGAACTACCTATCACTTATTCCTCACTTAACAAAATGTAAACATGGCCTCTCAGATATTTGGAATGTAATCATCAAAGCTAAACATATATAACTCTAAAGCAGCCTAAAGGAAAATAAAACTTATTCAAATTAAAGTGATAAATACTGTAAATAGCTTTGGAAAAGCAGGGGATTTTTTTTGAAGTGAGTATACATTTATTTGGAAATCCACCCACTTTGTTTTCAAAGTTAGGCTCATGACAGCCCTGAAAAAAATACGTCTTTGCACCTGTTTGTCAGCTTTCTGTGCTTTGATACCAGCATATTCCGTACACAGCCTGATGAAACATTAGCCTCTTGCCGCTCAGAGAAGCAGATCTGGGGCTGTTGAATTAGCTACTCTTAGGTAGATTCCGTTGGATGGTGGTGACAGGTTGAGCAAGGCAGAAATGGGCCTTTCCTCGCCTTTTCTCAGTCGGCAGCGGGAAGAGCGCAGCTCCCCTCTGGGACGGCTTCGGCATTTCCTGTCCAGCCTGCCTCAAATATCCACCGTTATCCCAGCAGGGGCTGAATCCACCCTTTGCCCTCTTCCTTGCTTTATTTGCTGGTCTCTCCTGCCCTTCTTGTTTCTTCCTTCTCTTCCTACCTCCTTCTTCCTCTTCCATTTCCTGTTTACTAGGTAAGCAACAGCCCCCCCCATATTGTCACATATACCAGAACACTACCAAGGCTGGAAAATAAAAACAAAAAAAAGCTAGACCTTACACTAAGAAAACAGTTTAAAACTCACATTTTAGCCCCAGATTAAAACGATATCATAATCTACTGCCGCCAAACAGAAGTGGCGTCAACACGGCCAACCTTTCATGACGCCAGATACTGATCAACATTTTCAGGCAACACTTTTAACTGACAGGAAATGAGGCCCGCCAGAAATTCCTTACAGTGAAGTTGTACTGATCTCGTCGTGAAAACATTGACCGTCTCTGTTGTCAAACCATCAAGAGGATCGCACAAAAAACATGTAATTAAAACTGTTTAACCATCTTCAATTACAGAAATGAAGAAACGATGAGTCATTTTGGCGTACAGACAAAGAACACTCAAGTCAAAGCCTAAACAATACAAAACAGCCCAAGCCCCTCTAGGCTTTAGTGAGCCATGTTTGTTGCTCTGTACCCCCAACTCCTGCCTCAGCCTGCCTCTGTGGACCTTGAACCTGGTCCAGATGGCACTATGAGCCTAGACTGAAAGAGGTCTGCCAGCCTTCCCACTGGATAGGGTGTGTGTGGGCCATCTGCTGTGCTTGGCTTCTTATCATTTGTCATTTGTACCTAGCTGGCCACAGAGCCCCAGCTTACTTGAATTTTGTTACTAAACTCTGCCCATTAGCCTAAGGTAAACAACTCGGTACACAACAGAAATCAAGCTCTACCAGTGTCAGCCAGGACCAAAGACCAGATAACTGTAGGGTGGCCCACACCTGGCTTTTTAGATGGTTTCTCCTTCGGCCAAGTCTGACCATGGTTATTTGTTTCTTGTTTAGTCCCACATCATTCCTCAGAGTCCCCAGCTTGCGCCACTCAGGGGTTCATGGTCAATGACTTGGCAAAATGAGCCTAGTGTTGAGTAAACAAGTGATGGCTTCTTTGCACAGAAGCTCGAGTGACCTGCAGGCAATGAGAGTTCAGCGCTCAGCATTCCGTTGGGGGGCGGGGGCGGGGTTGGAAGGAAATCTGGACCTTCTCAACCTGAGGTAGGTAGCGGATATTGGTTATTAGCATTTGCAGGGTCGCAGATCCCTGGGAAGGGCAAGAAAGCACTTGTGAACATTCAACTCCTGAGGCTGCACTTTTATCGAGAGTGTTGCAGAACCCCACTGTTCTACACCAAGCCGGATAGTGAAAAGATCCATCCGGTGGCAGGCTGAAGAAGGCGGTCTGTTTATTTCCTCATCCTGTACTTCCTTCCAGCAGGTGTCTGTGAGTGAAGACATAGACACAAGCGCCAAACTATAAAGAGCACACAGCTAGCCAACCAAGTGCCGGCAAACTAAAAACCAATTGTTAAACAACAAGAGAAGAACATACAACACCACTAGTCTGCACAACATGGCTGTATCAAAAAGCTGGAAAGCAAAATTGCATTATGCGCCACTGTATTTGTGTAAATGTCTATATTGTTTCCAGACATTTAAACATCTGTAGACTAAGGTCTCCAGCCAAGTCAGTATGGGTGATATTACACATTATTCACAAATCGGTTTCTTAGTTTCCCTAAAAGACGTGTCTGTGCCCATCTAGCCTCTAAAATGTTTTCACTTGACTGTACAATATTTCCAGGCCCACAAACTTGTTATGAGCCACAGGAGAGGATTTCGACACCAGGCTGATGGTCTGTCCTACAGCTCCGGCTGCTTCACTGCT
The DNA here is from genome assembly GCA_025775065.1 of Hiodon alosoides. Lineage (NCBI taxonomy): Eukaryota > Metazoa > Chordata > Actinopteri > Hiodontiformes > Hiodontidae > Hiodon > Hiodon alosoides. Next base: position 24,115 of record JAOYSI010026806.1, read on the forward strand.
TATTCCCTGGCAATATCAACAGCCAGTATGTGGGGCAAAACAAGATTCTGAGTCATGTACCGCACGCAATCTCCTCTTTGGAGGATGCAGTTACCCATTCTCTCAGAATTTGAGGTACTGCCTTATTCAAATGGTACTCAGGACCTACATATACCCTATAGTGCATCTATTTTCAAAAGCAGAAACTTTTTAATTTAGTTTATATAATATGTAGTTTATAGACTAACAAACTAAACTAGTAACATTTATCCAATAGTTTTTATGTATTGCACCTGTGGTTCAGTGGGTGTAGCCCTAGTGCTGACTGAGCCCTATGAGCTGGAGTTCACCCAAGTGCAGAATGAGCCCTACGAGCTGGAGCTCGCCCAAGCACAGACTGAGCCCTATGAGCTGGAGCTCACCCGAGTGCAGACTGAGCCCTATGAGCTGGAGCTAACCCAAGCACAGACTGAGCCGTGTGAGCTGGATTCCAATATAGCTGGCTCCCAGGTGACTTGGATTGGATGAGACTAGTCATACTTTCTCACCCTCCAAAAAACTAAGAATATTTTCCTAGAAATCTGATCTCATTATTTTGCACTTTGTTCCCAGAGCAAATAAATTGGATTTGGTGTACTCTTTTTACACTGGAATACGCCATCACTATACCTGTCGCTGCAGGTAAGAAAATAAATTATTACTATCATTGCTATTACAGTTCAGATCTCATTCTCTGGCAGTGACAATGAGCACTGGCTCACCTTTCCTACTGGGCCTAATTGAGTTATGTCGATGAGTAAAACTGGTCCAAACTCCAGGTCATCCTGCTGACTTCATGATACCCCAGTGAATGAAATTAAGCATGCATTGTCAATGGCTCGCCTCACCTCAGTTTTCGTTGTGACATAATATAGCTTCTGTTATATGAGACAGGCCAGAAGAAAAGCATCTCGTTACATATGTACTACAAAAGTCCCGGATAAATGGACATGCGCAGGGATGTGTTCAGCTCAGAATAATGGATCATCTTTGACAACAACTTAACAGCCAACACGTTTGCCACGACTTTACAGCAGTCGCATGTGAATTGAGACTTCAGTCTCCTAGCGTGAGGTTTAATAGGTAACACATACATGCAGGAAAACTAGGACCACCTACTCATCCTTTAGGTGGCCCCCTTTAAAAGTGCAGACATGTAGACAGAGCCCCTGCTCAACTGCAAGTCAAGCTCAGGATCTCTTTCCCTGTCCTTCATTGTCTCTGGCCGCCAACCTCCACATACTCACACAGCCTCCTTTTCGCCCACACCAGATCTTCAAACATGGCTTCACAACATCAGAATAAGACCAACAGATCCAACACCTGTTTTTTTTTCAGGAGTCATCTTCACTTAAAATTCACCATTATACAATGGCGGTGTATGTTCGTGTAAATGGTTGGAATTGGATGGAATGTAATGGTTGGAAAAGGTTGGAATCTTCAAAATTGTTATATATGACACCGCTGACTCTCAGATATCTCAGTGGAAGTGGACTTAAAAAACTGGTGGTAATCAGTTCTTGCTGCTCACATCAACAAACCAGTGAATTTCACAAGATAAATTTGCGTGAACACTGAGCTGATTTGGGCTGGAATCCAGCCATCTGGGCCCCTACTCTAGAACTCCTCTATCGGAGGGCATCACACATTATGGACATTAAATTCTTTAATTCAGCTCCTAGAGCCGGCCAGCGGAGGATGGGCTCCCCCTTTAAGCCGGGTTCCTCTCAAGGTTTCTTCCTGCCAGCCTAGTGAGGTTTTCCTTGCCACTGGCATGCTTTTGGGGGTCAGGCCTGGGACATATTGTATTTTTCTGTATGTAAAGCGTTTTTGTGACATGGAAACATGTGAAAGCGCTGTATGAAAATACATTTGATTGATTGATTGATTTGATAAATTGTTCATTTAATTTCTTCATACCTTTAATAACAGCAGAGCTATACACAAATCACACAAAACACTTCAAATTCCAAGATGGTAAAATCATTCACCTGCTTACCCTCCATCTAACACATCATTAAAACTAATTGAGGGGTTGAACATTTGGCAACTACAAAAAAGAAAAAAAGAAAAAAAGAAGATTGGATGCTAATAAAGGAATGCTACCTTCACAGCATCTTTCAATACCCTAAACCGCACTGATATAACAATATGTGACCGCTTTGTGCCACTGGCCATAACTCAATGTAACCAGTCAAAACATATCTGAGTTCACTCTTAAATTAGGCATGCTTGCTTTTGTTATTGTGAAAAAGCCATTCAGTACCTCAGAGCGAAAGAACGAGGCAGGCCGCTTCTTTTTGAACACAAGTTGAAACGCTCCATCGAATCAGTTTGGGCATGAGTGTGTGAGCGTGTGTATGTGTGCGTGTGCCTGTGCGTGTGTAGTTCTAGACTTGCAGGTGTTCAAATACACCAAGTGCATCACAACGATGAAAAGAGGCAGAGCTGTCTGCTGAGTGAGATATCGAACATATTAACTTTTAAATGGTGGTTCAGAAACCATTAAGTATGCTAATGTTGACTACATCGTTTACAGGCATGAAATTTGTGCAAATAGTCAGACTTGTCTTAACCACTAGGCTGTTACTTTAGGCAGAATTATGCTTATAATAAATGTGGTAAAATATAGACTTTAAAAGTTGTGTACAGTATTCAAATTGGAAGGTGAAATTTTACCTATCATTTAAAAAGAAAAAAAAGATGAGATCCGGTATAGGAGTGAAACACTGGAGAACAGAAACATTCCTGAGAAATGTGTTTTTGCTATGTTTTTACTTCAGGACGGGGCCTAAATGCATCAACCCCACTCTTGCTAGGAGTCATTCTGCAGTCCCAATGTAATAGAGAGCAAAGACCTTCGGAGCGTTCATAAATAGTTGGAAAAGGACAAAAACAGCCCTGAAGACAAGGGTTTGTATTTTACACAGGATCTCATGCTATTCAGCAGCTGTATATGTACGCAAGGTCATTAGATAATAGATACAGGGGCCTCAAGCCCAGAGCTGAGAGTATGTGGGGCTTCTCTTTACAAAACATCCACCTCCCCCTCCTTTGAAACCTCCTCTCCCTCCTCCAAATTCTTTGAAATACTTACCATACCTTTTTGGGGGGCAAGGCCGTGTCATCATTGTACAACATAATCCAGCTGAACCCTGCCCGCCAATCGGCATGGAGGAAAGCGATTCACCCTTTCATAAATGGTTTGCTTACTACAGAGTATAACCTAGAGAAAAGCAAGTGGTTTGGCACATAAACAAGTCATGACTGCTACTCATTAAACCTTGGGTAAGATTTTACAATGAAGGCCTGCTGTATCCATTTCAACAGAACCTCTGGTGATGGTCAAGTTTTCTCCTGGAATCTTGTCATTCATAGACAATCTTGAGAAATATACTCTTGAGGCTATACTGAACAAATCACAACAATCTGAATCTGAAAATAAAATAATTTGGCTCTTCACAATACCAAAATGAACTGTCCACCTAGCTCAATGCTGAACCATACAGTGACCCCCGGCACACCACTCAGCGAGCTTGCCTAGTACACAGAGGAGTTTGCACCTCAGATTGCCTTGTAAAGCTCATGATTGTCAGAGTGTTTCCACAGAGATTAACCGTGTGCAAAAAGCAGAATAGAATAGATCCAGATCGCCTAAGCTGCCAGTGACAGGACGTCTGCTGGAGTTAGGTGCCCTGCCTCCTCTGCAGAAAACACACGGACAGTATAATAACACTACTGAAACCAAGCTGCCAAGCCCTGACATGCACAGAAGGGTGAATGCTGTGCGCATTTCACAAGCAGATCAGTGCACCTATACTGCTATAGCAGCCTATCTTTGTTACACAAAACACAAAAGACATGCGTGGTTCCTAATTAATTGTGGAAGGAGAACAGTGATGTCATACATGGAAATTTCAGAGGATCAAATAGGTAAATGAGTTAAAGAGTGTAAAGTTATCGATTCAAATAACCAGATAATGTAAACTTGGCTATCATTTGTGGTCAGGTGTCACGTAGTTGTAGGAATTAAATTTATGTTAAGAAGTTTGCAACTTAATTTTACAAGAGGAAGTATAACCTAGAGCAGTGTAATACACCAGAGTTGCTTTAGTAAACTTCCGGGTATATAAATCAGTCAAAGCATGCAACATATATTCCCTAAAGGAAGCGTTCACACCACTTGGATATTTTGTGTTTATAATGACCTGAAATCCTGATGCATTTAAATGTTTTTCCCCTTTTATCTCCACAATTATTCAACATATTGAAGACGCAAGATTGATTCTATAGTGAAACAGTGAATGAAAAATAAAAACTGAAATGTCTTGGTAACCAAAGAATTACAGCAATTACAGCTGTTAGTCTTTCAAAGTCTTTACCAGGTTGTCACATCTGGATCACACAGTATTTGCCAGGGAAGTCTGGGATGTGAATGGGCCACTAGTTCATGCTTACAAGCCACTCTATTTTAGCTTTGGCAGAAGCAGGTTTTAATAAAGGATTTGCCTGTATTTAGCTCCATTCATTTTAATAAGCTTTCCAGTCCCAACACCGAAAAGAATCCCCATAGCATGACGCTGTCATCACTATGCTTCACAGAAGGGATGTCTTAATTGGGTGATGTGCAGTGTTGGGCTTGTCTGTACAGTTTGTCATTTACCTTGGCTGCTGTGATAGAGGGTGGAATTTGGCCACATAATCTTCAGGTGCAAATAGCTTCCCTTGCAGGGGCTTCTCTGTTTGCTGGCTCACCCACATTGCTCTGGTTGTGCTCAGAGGAGTCGAGAAAAGCTCCGACCACCTTCATGGCTATATTTCCTTCCCTTACCTCTCACCACTTTTTGCTTTGGATGCAGCCTTTTTTTTTCGTGCTGAGGCTGCATAATGTTGCACAACACAAAAAACTAAATTTATATACTTTCCAATCCCTTGATTATGAACTGCTAACCATACTTAGCTTTTTCTTGTTGCTCTCCCTCTCCCTGGTAATTGAGAGATAAGCTGTGGCAAACCCGAAGAGGAGTATCATCTCCAGTGTAGTCCTTGTGTATTGGGTCTGATTTAACCACTCTGGCCACTGGGCTTTTACCCGCCCTAGTTGGGGATTGAACTCAGGTTGTCACAACCTCCTTAACAAAGAAGAGAAATGATTAGCATGTGGAGTTAAAGTCTTTTGCTCCAGGAACGAATCATCTCTTGACTTTCGATTCCAATGGATGATGTCACTGTCAGTAGTGAGCTCTTTCACCGCGAGCCTCACTGCACTTGAAGCAAGAAACAAAAATCAAGAATGAACCACCTGTATTGCACTGTTGACTATCTCTGAATCCTTACTGAAGTACTGAAGCTGCTGGGCTGTCAACTCAGCTCCTCACTGATTACCTTATTATTCAGTTTTATTCTATATGTATCTAATATAGTGCCTTTTACCTCGACTGCCTCTGGGATAAGAGATCATTTCCAGTTTTTCTCGATTGGCACTTGGTTGTATGATTTTTTAGGTTCTATAGTAAAATTCAAACCATTCTGTGCTTTGTGACAAATTATATTTGTAAAAATGTGCTGTACCAAATAAAGTTTAATAAATTGGGTTAGTATTTAGGCCAAAATAGTGAATTCCAATGCCCTTCTTACTTGGCTGCTCAGTTTATCTAATGAAGACTTTTCAGGTTTTTCCAACCCCCTTATTTTTCACAAATCTAAAGTGTGGAGTAGGTTGTGCAGATCAGTGGCGATACATACAAATACCATTTAAATGCATCAAGATTCAAGCTGTGAAAAAACCTTGGAAAACTTCCAAGGGCGGAGGGTACTTCCTATAGGCACTCTATGGGTGTCCAATTAACAAATAAACACACAACCGTATATACACACACACATGCACTGTTTATAACTGCCTTGTTCAGAAAATGTTGAACACAAAGCCACTGTGGATAACCTTGAACTAGAAATAGCTGGAAATCTCCTGACAGCAACCAAATATCAATTACGTAACTATAGTCACAGCCATGGCTACTTATCAGCTAATCTCTACTGGCATGGGACCAAGTCATAAGCACAAACAGACACCACTTACCTTTGCTAAGACCTATATTTAATGTTTCCATAATTCTCCCCCTGGCTTCTTACGCTCCCATTAAGGACCAGCCCCAGATACCTTATGGGGTAGTAAGCTACAGTTCACAGAGAAACTCTGGCACAATGCGCCATTTTCACACCAGATAGCTATGTTAGTATGACCTCCACCTGTTCTTATTTAAGCACATTATGTCATTGGCAAGATCTCATTATTTTGTTCCTGTTTTGTTCCAGTGGCTTTCAAATGACAATAAATTACCATGCTTACAGCCAACAATACAGAGTGATTTCAAAAATATATCAAGGCAAGGTAAAAATACTTGGTACTATAGAAATGTTGAATAATTGAATAGAGTCCCCCCGCCACCTCGGAAATTACATTGTATCTTTCATACCTGGTTCAGGCTAGATAGGAAGGAAAACGTTAGGTTTAGTGCATTACCATCTTTGGCCAGCAGGGCCTATATAAAATGGCTTATTTTAGGGATGGTTTCAATGCAAATTAGGGGCAAACAAGGTAAATATATACATAATAGGAGCCACTTATTACGAAGTTGGATTTAATTAAGCTTGTTTTTTTTTTTTGCTTATATCTAGCTGTTACAAAATAACCTTATGTTTGTGGAAGTAAACTTTTTTGTTTGTATTTGTATGAATGTATTTGAGTTTTGTACTCCAGTGAACTTTCAAAACAAAACATAACAAATTAAACCTACGGGCTAGATCCAGCGTTCATTGACTCCTCCGTATAACATCCACTTTAAAAAGACGGTCTGAGAGTGGAAGCGCACCACGAGGCCCCCAAAGCAGGATTTGCGGACATAATGACCGACGCTGGTGACAGCTCACAAAAGGCGAAGCTGTTTCAGGACAGTCTGATAAACACAAACATTTGCCTATTTTTGAACCCAAGAGGATCTCGCTGCTCTGCCTCCAACTTGGGCAACAGTAGAACCAAGACAAGCATTTATTTAAAAAAAAAAATGAGAGTAAATAATTGGTAAACAATTTCGCATTGTTCTATTGATTGTCACTGTTCTATTGATTACATCAATCATGCTTAGACAAACAAAAATAAATGACTCGGCAGCATATAAAAATAACCAACTTAGAAAAGTGCAGTGTTATTTAAATAGTTTACAAAACTACACAATCATGATGGACATGTTTTGCATCCTAATTTTTGAGAGACTAAAACGTTTATAAGCAGGTAGCTACTTATTTACCAGTTGGTTGATGAGCGGGGGTTGAGTATGTCTTCTTTGGCAGTTAGCAGTGACAGGCTGTAGGTGTCCAGGTTAATCGCTTTCATGGTGACGCTTGCTTTTTAGTCTTTCTTCGTTCGCTTCTTTAGTTGCTCTGGAATATCCGTAAAACAATGACGATACTCTAACACAAACACACATTCACGGGAAGGTTATAGACATAATATATATAGTAACTATATTTAAATATAGAGTTTTTGTTCTAAGGCATCTAATGAGATGACAGCTCTCAAAGAAAGCAGCAGCCACAATGAAGATGAAGACGAAGTCCGCTGTACTTCTGGAAGAGGTGAAAAAGTTTCATACAAAAATCGGTAGCCAAAAGCCCCACCTCTTGTAGGAGGGAAAAAAACTCAGTTAAACAAATTCATCTGGACTTCACTCATGCAGAGCTGTGCGTGCAGTATCACAGCACAGTGACGTTCTCAGAGATCAACGCCAGAATGCTTTCTTTCGAAGGTTAAGAGTTTAGTATTATAAATGTTATTCCTAACCTAAAGCCACCCATTACATAGGTCTACCGGCGTCTATCGACAGTCTGGAGATCTGTGAGCCCAGTATTTCCTCTGATGTTGGACTACCGCGCGGTTTTAACGTCGGGTTTTCCTTTGGGGTTCAATTGCTTTCTTTTTACTAAAGAGGCATTTGCTCCAGTTATTTTCCCGTTCGCACACTCGCTGGTAGGGGAATGCTTTCGTAACTAACCTACGATCCAATTTTTTAAATTCTTGTTTTGTCTTCATTTGATCGTAACTCAAATATGTCTGTTTTTTTTCTCTAGAATATAAATGAATGTCGCTATAAAGAACATTAAAATCTGTGGAAAAAATGGTATACTACTTTCTCAAAAAATAAATTAATCAATCAAATGCATGGCAGGTCAAGGTTTTTTTCCTCCACTTGGTAATAATGGTATGCCATTAGATCAGAAACTGCTCTTTGCCAGAGCTTTTCACAGTGCTCAGCAAAAGAAAAAGATTATGTTTGTGGGATTCATTAAGTCTTCAATGAACGTATTGATAAATAAATGAAAAATAGAAGGTGATGGGAACAGAAGTGATCAATGATACTGGCAATCAGTACATGCCTTAGCTGAGTGAGCTTACTGAAGGAGATGCAAGCACCCTCCACCCCCCTCACCCCACCCAATTGTCAAGCCCCTATTGACTAGCTGGTGGAGCTGCCAGTCGCCATTGTGCTGTCAACTCCCATACTGTCACAGCAGCCTTGGCATCCGCCAGGAAAGCCGTTGACAAGGAAAATGCAAGACATCTCTCAAGTGAGACCCCTGCGGAAAGAGGGCCAATTTCACAGGAAACAAAATCAGTCTTATAAAAGAAGAAGAAAAGATTTACGCTTTCTGTGTTAAGATGTCTGGAAAGAAATGTTTTCCAGTTACACTCTTCTCTTGTTTGTGAAAACCTGCAACTGTGTTTAACTCTTTGAAAAGGAGCCCCAGCAGAAGAGGATGTGGGAATATATCTTCTTTTTATGATCACAAAGATCTATAATGATCTTAGTGGTGACAGCGGATGTTTCTTTAACAGACTTGATTTTATCTGATATCTGATTTTTGCTGTTTATTTTAGGATGGTGATAGCTCTTTTCCTCATGGAATCGCTCTGAAGAAATTCATCTACATCCTTGTTCATTTTTGTGCTGCCAGATCATCTGTTGTCAGCTTCCTCACGGCACAACACAGTTCAATCTAAAGTTATGCATTCAAAGTTCTTTTGAACCAATCTTGCTGGGATTGTGTTAGTGTTGACAACAAGTATCCATCTAGTGTAAAGCCCAGCACTCAGGAGTCACCATAGATCAATAAATAAATCAATCAATCAATCAATTTATTTTTATTTCACATTTTTTAATATCAGAAAGATGATTTAAAATAAAAGGCAATACAATATTTCCCTGGCCTGACCCCCTGAAAGCATGCCAGTGGCAACAGTCGCAAGGAAAAACTCCCTAAGCTGGCAGGAAGAAACCTTGAGAGGAACCTGGCTTAAACGCGGAGCCCAGCCTCTGCTGGCCGGCACTAAGAGCTAAAATAATGCAAGAATATAATGTCCAATGTTGTTTGTGCTGTCCTCCAGGAGAGGATGGGGAAAAATCCAAAACATTGTGGTATCCGGTGGAGGGGGGTGGGGGCCCAAGATGGCTGGTCTTAAGGATCTATTGGTTGCTGTGGTGGGAGTTGATGCAGTCCAGCAGCTAGGATGCCTCAAGTGATAGCTTGAAAGAGAGAGATAGCACATTGTTAATGCTTACTTATGGATGCGGAATGATCTCAAGTTAAGTAATTTTAAAAGTGAAACTTTGTGAGTGGTCACTGTTATTTACATTTATGGTAGCCGAACTACCAGATCAGACCTTTCGCTGGCATGGGTAAGAAAAAGATCTTGGCCATGGGTTTTAGTTCCAGCTTTTTTGAGAGTAGGGAACTGTGCTCCTACCTGGTGCACCAACGTACATGCCCATTATGTTAAATATACTGATCAATGCTAACATAAGACTGATAAGTCGTGCCTACTCACATCATATTCATGGTAATCTTTGTTTTGTAACTTAACACTCGTTGTTCTTGGATTAGTTTTAGTCAGAGGAGGGAGGGATGCCCAGGGTAATGTCTTGGACATTGGGGTGCCGCACTGCCCTAGGCTGGTTGGGTATAACCTACCTCCTACCTGAACTCCAGAGGGTCGATGTCATCTCCTGTAGTGGAGTAGGGTTCCATTGGCTCTGTGATGTTCTTCTCCATTACAACCCGCTTCTCCACAGCAGAATCAGGCACCTAACAGGCAACAGTCTTAAGTGTCCTGGTCTGATCTATATGGATTGTCTGGGGTTTGACTTTGTTAGTTAGGAGAACTAATCAAAGCAGGACTCATGTTCATTGAGCTCTGATGCAGTGGCACCAAGCACAGGGGGGAGAGGGAACAAGCCACTATCATCCATCTGACATTCTAAAAACATCCTGTCATCAGTCTTTTGGCAGATATGCACAGTTATGGATAATTTCCTGGACCTCTGGTATTCCCTATGCTAGGGTGTAGTATTTAGAATTGAATACTGTTGAGACGTTTGACTACTGAATATAGCACACATCTTTGACTGTACAATATTACGTAGCTGGTCAAGTGCTTGGGCAAGGCACCCAGAGTAAACACTCTCTGTAATATCCATTAAGAACTGGCATGCAGTCTGGGGGTATTGAAGACCTCAGGGTCAGAGGTGAATGGGCTGCTGGTATATGTAGGTGTCAAAGGTCATAGTTCAATGCTCTTGGAGAGATCATGTGTTTTTTGTTATTCGTCTCCATCCTTTTAAAATGTCTTGGTACTCCAACACGCTCTGCTCTGCTTTGCTTTAGCTGGTCAATTTATCAATCTGTGCTATGATTGGAATGCATTATCTCACTTAGAAGCTTCAAGCATACCCTTGCTTAGCCATCACAAGGTGCAGCTTCTAGTCAATTTATAACTTGATGGAATGCTTTTCATTTGGCTGCAGAGAGTCAGCAGTATTTTTGATATGTCAGTTCATACCAACTAGTGTCTGCTCTCTAAACTTTGCATACTTCCCTTCCACTCTGCAAGTGAAACAGCCCAAAGGAGACCGTACAAAATATTTCTAGTTGACTGGTGCAATGTGATCTATAGTCATATCCTGTGAGCTAACTTTATTGTTTTCGTTCCGAGTCTAGTCCTTTGTAAGGGGGTCTTTGCATCAAGGCCCGAACACTAGGACTTCACAGAGCGTGAGGAGGCCATCATCATCTGCATCACCCACATTGCCATGGCTGGCCTGGGAGCTGGGCCTGTCCCTAAGAGGTGGGAGAATCCTCGCCTTAGCACCACTGAGCTGAACACCTACACCAGAGATCCCAGTTGAGTATACAACACAGAAACACTATGCTTGTCCAAGCTACATTCAGGGACATTCCACTGACCTTCTCTGGGAAGCCATGAGATGTTTGTGTTACTCTCATTATGGTACCCTCCTCACTCTCCACCCCTTATTATTGTGGCATTACAGGCATCCCACTTCTCCTTCCTCTTTCCCACTGGACGGCCTAGGGACCGAAGCCATCTCTTATCGACTGGAGAAAAGGGTCTCCAGGATGCGGTGGAGATGCAGGATGTTTGCCACTCGGGGAAAGAAAAGCCACGTCCTGTGACAGAAACAGAGGACTTAGTGGGAACAAGGACCTCCCTCCCCTTTCATTCACTTTCTTCTACCATACCATGAGCTGTCTTTGTTTTTGCGCACACCGAGCCCAGCATCCGCATGAAAATGAACCACCAGAGGGAAAACAATGGTGGAGAATTACACAGCCCAGAGACTCGCTATCAGCCCAGGTCCCTGACCCAGAGATTGTTATGGGCCATTGCCGAGGCCATCTTTGCTTCACCTCACCATTTTTCTAGGCAGAGCGATGATGTCACCACAGCAAGCTTGTCCTGCCGCACTAATCCTTTGCTTTATGACTAAGGTTCATTACAAGGGCGCTAACGAGGCTAAGCTAAGACCTTGCAGTGGAACAGTTGACGCCTCCTTTGCCCACCATGCTCACTGGGCTGTTAGAAGTGGTGCAGGTTTGTCCCAGTCTCCAGTTCGGGAGGACATTGGAGATCAGGCACAGTCAGGCAGTCTGCCAAGGCATGAGTGTGCGTGTGTGTATTTGACACGCTCCGTCCGCGCCCTGGCCTTTGGGGTTAGGTCATGCTTCAGCTATGTGCCTCCCCAGCTTTTGTGGAGTTATCGCTCCCCAGAGTCCAAGTCTCTGGCACACTGAACCTCACTCTCAGAAAGGAGGCTCACATAACCAGGGCTGCATGGTCTCTCTCTCACACACATTTAATTGCTGCTCAACAAAACTTCTTACTTTTTGTTTTCATAATTATAATTCCTTAAAGTGACGGAAACGTAACCACAATGCTCAGAATTGTAGACCTTGATTTAAAAATATGTCAATACTTTGACATAGCAAATAATATCTTCTACACTAAAATATCAGTAGTGGAGGAGAAAAGGAGGTCAAAGGATAAAATAAAACAAAAATTATTTGATAACTAAAAACAAATAAAATATGTACTCAATCAATCCTATTTTGTGTTGATGCCAGATTAATTTGTTAGCCATCACATTAAGATTGAAAAGCCCTGGAAGGTGTTTGTGGACATGTACGCTACCTGTCAGTCCAATGTGATTATTCACCCTACCTACATCCTACAGCATGATAGATTGTAAAGGAAAACTTAGAGGTTTGTTTCACGCAGAAAAGGAATAAATAAACCTCATGGGTTAGGTTGTTTCCATGGTCATTTGAGAAAATTCCAGTATGCATCTGACAAATTACCAATCTTCAGGGGGGTTATGTGAGATTCCTGGCAATGTGGCAGTTCTAATTTCTATGCGAAACTCAGAATTTATGATATAAATTAAATATATCATTTACTACTCTGGATTCAGGATATAAATTAAATATATGTTTTTCTCATTATAGATTCAGGATTTGTATCAAAATATGTTTAGTTTAAAAAAAAGTCAAAATATCAACAAAAGCATGCTAATTTCACACGTTGAGCCACTTATAATAAACACCCCGTTGCTGTTTAGGAAAGGGGTTAAACCATAAAATGCGTGACTGTTGGTTGGGACTTCCCAGCTGGGGATTGGGGACCAGAGGGGTTTATGGATCAAGTGTGTAAGCAATGCCCCGGGACAGGGACCAAGAGAGAATGACACTGAGGCAGCACAGGGTGGGGACTTGGCTGAGGGTCGGGTGGAGCTTGGTCCCAAATATGCCCGGAGGTAAATGGACAAAGGTCAGCAGAGTAGAAAGCTGGAGCTCAGAGCTCACAGACCAGGTCCGTCCGATCTTGTCGAAACAGCCTTCTTTGTGATGCGCGGTGGTCGTTGCATATGGTATGTCATTCTTGTCAGGAATTTCAAGTGTGTGTGTGTGTGTGAGACCATGTGCATGCGTGAGTGCGTGTGCACACGTGTCCGTGTGTGGTGGGAGCTGGGGTGGGGCAAGGAGGGACAATCAGGTGATAACCAAGACAACAGTCACAAGAATCTGGATTTTGTTGCTGTTGTTGTACATCCTAACCAAGATACTCTATGTCGCCACTGATAACAAGCCAAAAAATCCTCATTCAGGAGAAAACAAATGACAGGCTGCTTTCACTTAGAAATATCTCATGCATGATCAAATTGATTTTCCACCGTTGATTATGGTATACGTAAAAACCCAGAAAGAGAAGGGGGGAAAAAAGGCCATTCTGAGCCCTTTTTCATTAGAGGTTTCTGTGGTTTTCTTGAGTTTAATTAGTTTCATTACATAAGGCGTACTTTAAAACATACGCAGGGATGGTGCAGCGTTGTGACACATGGGGGACGTGGGATGGGGGAACACTGAGCGAAGCCTGTCCACTCAGCATGTCATGGGCTGTGGAGAGACGACAGGTCCACAGAAGCTTTCTCTCATGGCCTCTTGTGGCGTGGGAGCGATGGGCACATCACCCCTGATGGATGGGAAACAGGCTCTGAGGCTACAATCAGGGCCCATGGACGCCTCAGAACACAGGACGCAGAGCGCGGTTTCAGAGGGAGTCCTGTAAAATCCCAATAATACACCAGACTGGTTCATTAGCAGGGGAGCCAAAGGCGCCTATTTTAAGAATGTGAGGTGGCTGCTTTCTTTCAAGGTCTTCCAGGAAGCGGGCTGTGTTTCGTCATCGTTTGTACACGCAAACCTCTTGGGTCTGTGGTGGTACTGGTGGGGATGATGACAGAATTGCACACACAAAAAAAAAAACTGAATAAACGATCCACCACATATAACGATGTCCACACAGTCTGCTAAGCAGCTAATAATGTAATGTCAGTCACCATGACGACATCCTACCACTCCCTCGATCTGCCCAGCACCCCCCTCCGAACCCGCTCTCCGGTTGAGTCGCGTTATTAAGACTCAACCAGAGGCTTCCTCTATAAAGAAACCAAACTTTTACTGATTACTGGAAACTGCGTGTAAGATTCATACATGCCACATAAAACCGAAGGGGGAAAACAAGCAGTCTTTCATCAGCCATGTGTTGCTTATTCAGCATCCAGTCTGTCACAGAAAGAAATGGGAAGCCACTGACGGACACTTATCACCCTATTCAGGATCATTATTGGTTTTCAGGGGAGGTGTAATAGGCGTGGATTGTTTCTAAAACCTGAAAAAGTCTTTTCTGCATCTTCTTTTAATTGGATAAAAAAACAAAAAAACGTTAAATGATGTACATCCTTCTGCACATAGTCATTTACACTATTCTGTGTCGCAATTGTTAACAAAACACAAATATTAACGAACAAAATAATGTATAAAAAATAAATGAATTAATAAAAAAACTAATTCAAGTCCAAAAATCAAAAAGTTTTGCAAAGAAGTCATGAACCACAACACTTTATGTATCACTGAACAGCGGGACTGGGGACTGTAACCAGACTGGAATATAACGCAGAAGAGGAAATGTGATTGGGCTAGGGACTGTAACTGGACTAGAATATAACACAGAAGAGGAAATGTGATAGGGCTGGGGACTGTAACCGGACTTGAATATAACACAGAAGAGGAAATGTGATAGGGCTGGGGACTGTAACCGGACTGAAATATAACACAGAAGAGGAAATGTGATAGGGCTGGGGACTGTGACCGGACTGGAATATAACGCAGAAGAGGAAATGTGATAGGGCTGGGGATTGTAACCGGACTGGAATATAACGCAGAAGAGGAAATGTGATAGGGCTGGGGACTGTAACCGGACTGGAATATAACACAGAAGAGGAAATGTGATAGGGCTGGGGACTGTAACCGGACTGGAATATAACGCAGAGGAGAAATGTGATAGGGCTG